>JAWNMU010000227.1:0-46403 GCA_035043665.1 Drosophila quasianomalipes
TATTGCTTACTCTCAGGCTGTATATAAGCACATATTACTATCGTACAAATAACATACAATTTTATGAAATTCCGTTTTCCTTGTTATAATGTTTCATTTCCGTTTTGTTTTTTTGTGTTAGCACAACAATGGGAAACGAGATAATGGTTTCTCTGTAAAGATAGTCTTCTGCATCGAGTGGAGATACTTCGACCCCAAGACCAACTCCTGGGAAGACTACGACACTGATGTATGCATTGAGATCGAGGAGCCCTGAGACAAGCTGAGGAAGAGAGTGTGTACACGATCCAGAGCGGAGACTTTGGCGGGCGATCAAGTCCTCTTCTGCGGAGAGTTAGTAGAGCGACTAGGAGGGCCCCTTCGTGCACCGGTCGAAGAGGCCGGGCAAGACGATGGACATCAAGAGAGTGGCAGTCTCTGATACAGACCCCTCCTCTAGCACTGTGCTTCCTGAGAGCGTCGGAGAGGGAATCCACAGGGCAAGGATCGAGGGTTTTGATTCCACTGAAGTAGAGGTAGGAGACAACAAGTACTGACCATCAGTGGAAACACACAGGGGGCCCTCGCTCCCGCTCGACGGAAAGACCCCCCATCGAAAAGACGGAGGCCGAGCTCGAGTCCACCGCCTCGAAAACCAAAAAAAAACAAGGAGTAAGAGGGTGAGACCAGGGGGAAGAGTGCGGCAAGAAGAGAGAGGTAGAGGAATGGGGAATGGTGGAGTGGTGGTGAAGCGGAGTAAAAGAAGAGGGGATTGGCGGAAGGGGAGGAGCAGGAGGCAGGGGGGAGAGGAAGCAGGAGGAGGGATTGATGGAAGGTGGAGGGCTGATCTATAAAGAACAGTAAATGCGCAGGAAGGAGAGGAAAGAAGTGCACGTGGGGGGAAGGGGTGAAGAAGAAGTTTCGTGAAGAAGGAGGGAAAAGAGGAAGGGAAAGAGGAAGGAAGAGGGGCATAGAAGGAAAGAGAAGAGGCAGAAAGGAAGGGTTGCTTGAACGTTAGAATCGTCTTTTCTTCTTTTTTTCTTTACTTCTTTTTTTTTTTTTTTTTTTTTTCTCTTTCTTTCTTAATTTTTCTTTTCTGTTTTTTGGTCTCTGTTTTTTCTTTCTCCTCTTCTTTCCTCCTCTTTTGCTTTTTCTCTCTTCCCTTTCCTCCCCTCTCTTCCCTTTCTCTATTTCTCTCTCTCGTCGTCCACCCTTTGCTCTTTTTCTTTCTGCCCCCTTTGTCTTTGTTTGTTTTTCTCCTTTGTCTTTGTCTTTTTATTGTTTCCTCCTTTTCCGGCATCTCTCCTTCTGCTCCCCTCCCTCCTCTTCCTTTCGCTTGGCTCTCCCCTTCTAATTATTTTAGTACTTCTCCCATTAGTCCTGCTATTCTTTTTTCCCTGTCTACACATTGTTGTTCCCCTATTCTTCAGTTTTCTTTCGTGTTTTGTTTTTTCTTTTTTCCTCTTTTTCTTTCTTCTGCCGTATGTTGATTCCTCGTTTTCCTTTTCTCCCTCTGCCTTCGTCTTGGTTTTCCTCCCTCGTCGCTCTCCCTCCTCTCTTTGATCGTCCTTTTTCTTTGTTTCTCTTCCTCCCCGCTTCCCCTCCTCCTCGTTCTAGTCCATCCCTACCTTGTCCGTTCCTTTCTCTTCTATGTGAGTGTGTATGTGTGTGTATGTATGTGTATGTATGTGTGTATGTTCATGTTTTTAATTCCTACCCGTGTTTATTTCACTCTTTAGAGATTCGTTTTTCTTTCCTCTTCCTCTCGGTGTGCTCTAGCGTTTCTCTTTCCTCACCTCTTGCATCTCTGTTTTTCTCGTTACTTTGAGTTTCACCCTCTCTTTCTTGTTTGCTTGTTTCCCTTTCCATTCGGTAGTATTCTTGCTTGGCTTCGATCTTTCTTTTCTTTTCTTTTCTCATTTCATTTCTTCTTTCTCTTCTCCTGTACTTCGACTTCATAAAATATCTACTTGCACCCATTCATTTTTGTTTTGAACTGATTGGACCTTTATGCTTACGCGGTTACTTATTTTCTTGCTCACCGTTGTCTTCGTTTGCTTGTTTCTTTGTTTGTTGATGTGTTTTACGATGTTTTATTCTCCTAGTTCATGTCCCTTGTTCGTTTGCTGGCCGATCTTTTATTCATTGGCCTTGTCTTCTGTTATTTTAGTTTTCGTTTTCGTTTTCGTTTTCCTTTTTCTTTTTCTTTTTTTCTCATGCGCTACTTCACCATTCGCATATCTTATTCTCTTCGTTTTCTTTCATTTCTTCCTCGTCTTCCTCTTCTTCATCTTCTTCACCTTCTTCATCTGTTTTTTTTTTTTTTTCCTCTTCCTTTCTTCTTCCCTTTTTCATCTTTTTCCTCATCTTTCTCTTCTTCCTCTTCTTCCTATTCCTTTTCTTCTTCTCTTTTTCTTCCTCCTCATCTTCCTCTTCTCCACCTTCATCTTCTTGCTCTTAATCTATTCCCTCTTTGCCTTCGTCTTGATCTTCCTTTTCTTGAGCGTCTCCTTCCCTCCGCTCCTCTCCTTCTTGTTTCATGTCTTTCATTTCGTTTACTTTCTTATTGTCCATGTGCGTAGCTATTTGATTTTGATCTGTTTGATTTTGATCTGTTTGGTTTTGAGCTATTTGATTTTGATCTGTTTGATTTTGCGCATGTGTACAGACTGGTGTAAAAATGTTATGTACTCTGTTTTGATCGCTATAGATAATTGTGATTCTCAAAAGTAAAAACAAAAGTTACGGGCCACTAATAGCATCTCTTCCTTCTTCCTCTTTCTCTTTCTCTTCCTCTTTCTCTTCCTCCGCCCTTCTTCCCGCCCTTCTTCCCGCCCCCTTCTTCCCGTTCCCTCACTCCTCCCTCTCTTCTCCTTCTTTGCGCTGCATCAGCGTTCACTCTGCTTCTCCTATGTCTCCGTACATCTGAATCCTTATAACTCGAAGCGATCACCCTCTTAGTTCGAAGTCAAGAACAACGAAGTCCAGCGGAGACAAGGGAAAGAACTCTCTTACACATCCACAAATATCCCAGGAGAACAGACGCAACTGATAGGAAGGAATCAGAAAAAGGAGGGAGAAGAGAGGGGAGAAAAAAAGGGAAGGGGGAAGGGAAGGAAGGGAAGCGAGAAAGGAAGGGAAGGGGAAGGAGGATGGCAGAGGAAAGGGGAGGAATGGCGCGAGAAGAGAGAAATGAAGTTTCCGTTTGCTTTGTTTAGTCTCATCGGCACTTGCGCACAGGTCCTCTGGCATTATTCGTCTCTGTGGTCATTCGTTTACGCGTACACGTCCGAACCCGTTCATACACCTTCCCTTTTCCTTGCTTCGGTCATTGCATTCTAACATCTAACATATTCACGTGTTCCCGTCTTCTCGTTTTTACATGCTATTCTCTTAAGTGCTTTCACATTTGCATGCTTGCTTATTTGTTTATATGCTTGTTTATTGGTAAGTTCGTACATTTACATGCTTATGCATTATAAGCTCTATTTCTTGAAACGGCAGCAGAGGACACAGGGAAATCAAGGGGAGGAGGGCATGATCACGTGAAAACAGACAAAGAAGCATAGGGACGACGAAGCATAAGGAGCGAGCAAGCAGACATAGGCTAAAGAGGTGAGGGGACGGTAAGGTAACTGGACATATGCAAATCAACTCATGGACAATGAGGGGATGGATACACGGTCGAAACCTCACACACGCAGGCATACATTCACTGAGACCTCTTCCCCTCCCTCCCTCTCTTCGGCTCTTCCTGCCTCGCCCTCCCTCTCTCTCCCTCTCCTCGTTCTGTATCTCTCCTGTCTCCCTTACTTCTTCTCAACCGCTTGCTGCGCCCACTTCTCGAGACCGAGTCTCTTGAGGTCTTGGTTCGCTTCGATTCCAGAGAGCTTGACCCCCTCGACCGTGTGCCTAACAGCTTCACTAACAGATGTCATGTGTCGGAGTGCGAGGATGCTCCATTCCCGACAGAGGGGGTTGTGCGGGTCCAGAGTAGTCGACCCCAACAGAGCGATGGTTGCGCCCAAGTCGTCCAACGCACACGCGGTTGCCTCATCTTCGACCCCCACTACGTTGCTCAACGTCTCAATTAGACTGGTCCTCAATCCCTTCTTCGTCCTCTCCTCGCTCTCCTGCTTCTTCTTCCCGTACGTCCCTTCGTTCTCTCTCCCTCCCCCTGCAGTCCTTCTTGGGTTCCTTCTGAAATGAAGGACGTGTCGCTATAAGGAGCGAACGAGAAGTCGACAGAGGAGCAGAGGGAGCAAAGCCAGGTGAGACACATACATACTAATACGCTTCCCCATCTCTCTCCTCCTAGGAAATGGGGGGAGAAGGGGATAGAGAAGAGGAGGTCGAAGGGGGAAGTGGAGAGGAGGGGGAGGAGAGGGAGGCGAGGGAGGAGAGGGCGAGGGAGAGCGAAGGTCTCACGAGAGATTCAATCCAGAGAGAAGATTGTTCTCTGTGTGAAAGAAGCGAGAACGACGAGGAGAAGGAGGAGTAGGAGGAAAAGGAGGAGGAGGATGAGGAGGAATGGGAAGAAGAGGAAGAGGAAGAGGAGGGAAGGAGGAACAATGGGGTTGGGGAAGAGAGAGGGGAAAACAGAGTGAACATCTGGACAGTGAGGAGAGGAGACGAGGAGGGAGGAGGCGGAGGCGAGGGCTCTCGAGATGCCATCCACTCGTGAAAGAAGAAGACACACAGTCCTCACCATCAATGAGTCCTTCTCCTCCCTCCTCCTCTTGCGGTCTTCCTCCTCCTCCTCTCCTCCTCCTCCTTTCCTTCCTCTCCTCTCGCTCTTTCTTCTCCTCCTCTGTCTCCTCCCCTCTCTACATCCTCGTCTTCGTCTTCCTCCTCTTCCTCTTCATCCGCTTCTTCCTCCTCCTCCTTCTTCTGAACGTAAGCGAGAGAAGCGAGGAAGGTAGAGAGGGGAGGAGGGCGGAGGGCTAAAATGCAGAGGGAGTGGAGAAGAGAAGAGGGTAGGAGACTGAACCCCACCTCTTCTACGTCCTTGAAGGTCTCGATCACTCTCTCTCCCATTTCTTTTCTCCACAGGTGTTCGTCCCTCACATCCCCTCCACTCCCACTGCTCGCTCCGCCTTCTTCCTCCCTCCTCGCTCTCTCATCCTCCTTCTCAATCATTTGTTTCAGAGCGGTGGAGTGGAGGGAAGAGTTGAAGTTCCCAACCTCGTCGATGGAGACTCCTCCTTCCCCTACTTCCCTCGCTACGTTTCCCCTTCTTCTGTTCGAGAGAGATCACGGCAAGAGGGAGGAGGGCGAAGGGGGAGGACAGGGACAAGGAACAAGTCACAAACACACAACACACATTTACAAACAAAGATCTGCACTGCTCTGAAGATATTTTCCCCTTCAGTCCGTGGGAAACCGTTACTCCCTTACGTTCTTCACTGCCATTGCCCCTCCTGTGCACTGTTGTTTCCAACAACAAGCACCCCCTTTTTTGTCAACGTGAACATTCATATTTCCACTCATCCGCATCTCATCCACTTCCGCAGACCGTGAGGCAGAGGAGGCGAGGAGAGAGAGGGAGGAGAGGGAAGAGGAGAGATCAGAAAGCGAAACTGTCCCACTGGAACCCAACGAAGAGCCGAAGGGAAAAACAAGGGGGCGGAGGAGCAAGATGTAGGAGATGAGGTGGGGGAAGGGGTAGAGTAACAAGTGGAGGAGTCTAGGGAGAGAGAGGAGAGAGATGAAGAGATAGGGAGTGAGGGAGAGGGGGAAGAAGAGGAGGAGAACGATGGATTTGAGAGAAGAGAAGAGATAGAGAGGAGTTGGGGGGAGGACATGAAGAGGGAGGAGGAAGAAGAGACAGAGGGCAAGGGGGAAGAGGAGATAGAAGACTGGAGCTGCGTATGAGAAAGAGAGGGGAGGAGAAGGAGGAGGGAGAGGGATGAAAGGAGGGAAGAAGAGAGGAGGGGGCGGGCAAGGAAAAACAAGTGGCAAGCATTCACAGCAAACTCAGTTCTCGAATAAAAATATCTCCACTCCCCCAAATAAAAATCTGTATCACTCTTCTCCTTCTCCTGCTCTTCGTATTCATCATCGCATTCATCTTCATCCTCATCCTTTCCTTCTCTCTCTCTCCTCTTTTCTCTTCCTCTTCCTCTTCATTTTCCCTCTCCCTTTCCCTCCTCCTCTCCTCCCCTTGTCTCCATTCATTCCCCGGCCGCCCCATAAAAAAGAAGAGGAGAGAGAGTGGGAGGAGGCGGAGGAATGGATGGAAAAAAGGAGGGAGGACGAACAAGGGGACACAAGACACAAAGAGAGAGATGTGAGAAGGGAGAGGGAGGGGGAGGGGGAGGGGGAGGGGGACGTAAACCCAGAGGACGAGTGAGGACAAGAAGGGGAAGAGGAGGAGGAAGAAGAAGATGAGGAGGAAGAAGACGAGGAAGAAGAGGAGGAAGAGGATGGAGTGGAGGAGGAGGCGAGGTGGGAGAGGAGGAGGAGAAGAGGAGATGGTGTAGAGTCCAAAATATCTACCAAATCTTCATTAGCATTGAGGATGTGGCGCTCAACAGAGGAGGAAGAGGATACTGAGGCGGACGCGGGTGAGGGAGAAGGAAAGAGAGAGGACGAGGAGTCGCTGTGTTGAATGTTGTGGAGCAGGCAGAGGTTGAAAAGGAGGGCAGAGGCACTTTCCCTTGTGTCCGAGAGAGAGAGAACCATGTGCAACACACACTCTAATCCGAACAAGGAGGAGGGGGAGGGGGAGGAAGAGGAAGAGGAAGAGGAAGAGGAAGAGGAGGCGAATGAGGATGCGAAGGGGAAAAAACGAGTGGAACATGAGAACTTTGTTATCTAGGTTCGCAGTGACGATATTAGAGGACAACTGAAGTATCGTGTTCATTATCACAGGCATCGAGTAACACTCCTGAATACGCACATCGGCAGGTACCATCAAACACGCACGCCATACATCGTGACAAACACAACGAAGCATAGAAGGTCCAGTTAGAGAAGGGGGCATACAAATCACCATGAAAATATGCCATGTAGTACATCAATCAAACATAACGAGCACACTTACCTGACGGTGTGAGTGCTTTTGAGACAAGAGAACATATGCTACGTACGCAGCACATACGATATTTCTACAAGCATCAATTAGGATCAATCCTCTCCCTAAACCTCTTTTGCTGCACCTCCGTTGTCATCAACCCCTTCAACGCCTTTATGTACCCAAATATCTCTCTTATCGTGAAGGGATCCTCCACTGGGGACTGTGCGAAGGGGGAGAGGAAAGGGAACCACGAGAGAACGTACATCCTTCTCTCTTCCTCCACCCCCAGCCTCACCACGGAACTGAGGATGGACGACACGGCAAACGAAACTATATCCGACATTTGTTCAGCGAGCGCATTTGCGACCGCATTTGTTTCGTTGACGGTATCATTTCTGTCGAATGCAATGCACGACCTAACAGTGATCGCCTTGTTTCTGAGTCTAGAGGCAACAGACCCACCATCAATGGTTACACCACCCCCATTTGCTGATTGATGGTTTCCCATTGTACTACACTACGCTACACTCAAATACGTTGAAATTACAACCGTTTTTTTTTGTGTGTGTGCGTGTGTGCGTTTTTTTTTGTTTTTACACCAGGCAACAAAATTCTACATTAGATTAATTCAATAATTACAAATATAATCACACTTTGCAGGAATATTATGATTAAGTGGGAGGGAGCTGGGATTTCGATATCTTACAGGAGAAAACTAAAAATTGAACCACAAACATTGTATAAAAGTATATGCAAGAAATGAATGCGCATTCTAAGGATCAAACTACACTACACACTAACACTATGCTATCTTTGTTTATGTGTAAAAACGAATAATCAAGCTGCACAACTATTGCTCACAAATGAAGATATTTTGTTCTTGCTACAAGCAAACGCAAGAAACGCGTTTAAAAAGATATTGCGATGGTGTGGAACGGCCTTATATACTCACATATACTCAGCATGTAATACACATACTCATAGTCCCAGCTTTTATTTATCCAGATTTAGTCAATTACAGAACTTCTACTTTCTTTCAGTTCAGACTACTCATTAGCTGAAATGTACACATTAATGCGACTTACACTTCACCCGATTTATCGTCACTGAATAATGCCAAACTTACGGAACACTAACAAAAAAGTACAATAACATCTATCAGTCTGTTCTCTTGAAATATTCACAGGCGTGTTTCTTTGCAACGCCCCTCTTATGTGTTTCAACAGAGTACAGTACATGTCTATATATTATTTATATAATCACCAGATACACCATGCTTCCGTGAACTAATATTCGAGGTCAATTTTCAGCAAACTAATCCATGCTCGCGTCGTATTACATGTTTACGATCTAATTCAGATCATTAAGAGAACACAAAAAAAAAAACAAGATTTAGTAAGACGTTATCCATTTTACATAATAAACGGATACAAAAAAACGCAACATATACCAAATCAATTCCACTCTATTGCCAAATCTCACAACTCTCATATTCTAAAGCACGTTTATCCGGATAAGCCTCTGTTTTCTAGAGTCTTTCTTTTTTTCATGACAAATAAATATCTGTATACAAAATTCTGAATTTATGAGACATTCATATGATTAATTCAAAAACTCAAATACAGAACAAGATTTGATCTAGTTTTTTTTCGAGAGTCTTCGAACTATCTGCGTAATCTTCATCCTAATCTATACTCGAACTCTTCCTTCCGTTTCTGAGATTTTGCTTTGTTCAAGACTTCGCACTTCTAATATTCCACGCACAATACTGCCTAGCAATGCTTGCATATTTGTCCATGCACCGTTATTATTTTTTAATTCGTGTGATGTCGTTTTGGTTTTGTTTTTTCTTCTTTCAATATTTTCTTTTTCTAGTGGGTTTTTTTTTTTTTCTCATGATTTTGATATGTGAACATTCTTTACTGAACAACTTAGAAACCACATACTAACGTGTAAATACTCACATACATGGTTGTCATACAGTTACTATGAGTGTCGTTGGAATCGATATTGGTGACGAGACTAGCACTGTGGCTGTTGCCCGCCGTGGTGGAATTGATGTTTTGCAGAATGAGGTTGGAAGACGTAAGACTGCCTCCATGGTGTCTTACTCTCCTTCTCAGCGTTTCATTGGAGATGAAGCCCCTGCTCAGTACATGAGCAACTTCAAGAACACTGTGACTTACGTGAAGCGTTTGTTGGGAAAGACCTTTGACGACCCTGAGACCGCTGTGGAGCAGAGTTACTTGCCCTATCAGTTGGTCGCCGGAAAGGATAACCGCGTCGCCGTTGATGTTAAGCACCTCGGGAAGAATGTCCAGTTATCCCCCGAGCAGGCTGCTGGAGCTTTGCTCACTAAGTTAAAGGAGACTGCTGAGAATGGATTGAACGGAAAGGTGAACGACTGTGTCCTGTCTGTTCCTCCCTACTACACTGACGCCCAGAGACGCGCCCTCATCAACGCTGCCCAGATCGCTGGATTGAACGTGCTCCGTTTGATCAACGAGAACACTGCCGTCGCTCTGCAGTACGGAATCACCAAGCCCCTTGGAGTGGATGAGGTGCGTCGTGTGGTCTTCTACGACATGGGACAGTCCTCCACCTCTTGTTCCCTCTGCGTCTTCAACGGAAACAAGCTCACTGTTGAGAGAGTGTCCTCCGACCGCTTCCTCGGAGGAAGAGAGTTCGATGAGCTCCTTGCCCGCCACTTCCAGAAGTTGATCCTCGAGAAGCACAACATGGACATTTACACCAACACCAAGTCCCTTCTCAAGGTCCGCAAGGAGTGCGCCCGTCTCAAACAGATCCTGTCCGCCAACTCGAAGGCTGTGTTCAACGTGGAGTACGTGATGAACGACAAGGATGTGTCCTTCCCTTTCACTCGCGAGGAGTTCGAGGCCTTGATCACCGAGAAGATCGGAGAGCGCATCATTGCTCCCCTCAACAAGGTATTGGAGGGAGTTCCCGTCGACTCAATTTCTTCCCTCGAGATCGTTGGAGGATCTACCCGTATTCCCATCGTTCAGGAGATCCTCAAGGGGCGCTTCGGCCGTGAGCTTTCTAAAACCTGTGACTCCGACGAGGCTGTTGCTCGTGGAGCCACCCTTCAGTGTGCCATGATCTCCCCCTCCTTCAAGGTCAAGGAGTACGAGGTCATCGACGTCAGTGCTTACCCCATTGAGGTCCTCTGGACCCCTGCCCCTGTCGCAGGAGAGGCTGTGGACTCTGCGGACGACAAGGTGGAGAACTCTATTGAGCTGTACAAGGAGAACCAGCCCATCCCCAGCTACAAGATGCTCTCCTTCACCAAGAGAGAGGTCCCCTTCCAGATCATCTCCCGCTACGCTGACGGACCCTACAAGGGAAAGGTCATCGGGCGTTTCATCCTCTCTCACCCTGGATCCTCCTCTGTTGTCGATAAGCTCAAGGTCAAGGTGAAGCTCGACGCCAACGGCCTCTTCGGAATCATGAACGCACAGGAGCTCACTGAGGTTGAGATCGAAGAGCCCGTCGCTGCTCCTGCCCCTGCCCCTGCTGCCCCTGCCGCCGAGGCCCCTGCTGCTGAGACCCCCAAGGATGACGCTAAGATGGTCGACGATGAAGCAACCAAGGAGAAGGAGGGAGAGGAGAAGCAGAAGGAGGACGACAGCGCCGAAATGAAGGACTCTGAGAAGCCCTCTGAGCCTGCTACCCCTGCTACTCCTGTGACTCCCTCCGTGGAGAAGAAGAAGGTGACTAGAAAGAGCGACATCAAGTTCAGCGGATCTCACCCCCTCTCTCTCGACAACGTGGACCTGAACAAGGCGAAGGACGTTGAGAACGAGCACAGCTACAACGACCGTCTCGTGAGGGAGACTGAGGCGATGAGGAACACCCTCGAGGGATACATTCTTGACATGAGAGCCAAGGCCAGCGAGGGAGGAGAGCTCCGCCCCTACTTCAAGGCCGGAGAGGCTGACAAGTTTGTTGAGGTTTTGAAGAAGGAGGAGCTCTGGCTCGAGGACGATGGATACGATGAGAAGAAGGAGGTCTACGAGCAGCGTCTCTCCGAGCTCAGAAAGACCGGAGACCCCCTCAACTCCAAGTTCTGGGAGTCTAAGAACAGAGGAGATGCTGCTCACGTGATCAAGCAGACCATCTCCAAAGCCATCGAGTTCTCTGCCTCTACCGATGCTCGCTACGAGCACATCTCCGCTGAGGACAGACAGTCCGTTGTGGCCAAGGCCAACGAGACCCTTGCTTGGCTTGAGGAGAGCCTCCTCTCCAGGAGAAGAGAGACCCTTCTGAGGACCTCGCCATCTCTGTGTCACAGATCAAACACAAGCAGAACGAGCTCGAGAGGTTTGCTCTCCAGGCCATGAACAAGCCCAAGGCTGCCCCAAAGCCCGCCGAGAAGCCCAAGGCCGAAGAGAAGGAGAAGAAGGACGAGGAGAAGACCGAGGAGGCTGCTGCTGCTTCTGAGGGAGAGAAGGCTGAGGAGGCTGCCGAGGGAGAGAAGCAGGAGGAGGGAGAGAAGATGGAGGAGGAGCCCAAGACTGAGGCCGAGGCTGCTCAGCAGTAAGAGAGATGAACTACTTTGTGAGGGTACAGTTAATGTGAGAAAAAGAGAAACATAGCTTGTATACTTTCTCCATTTCTCTCCCTCCTACACTCTCTTCTGTTGTTCCTATCGTTTTCTTCTGGGTTCGTTTCATTATCACCATATTTATTATCAAACGTATTTATTCGTTGCAGTTATGTGTGTGGTGTTGTGTTTTGTTTTGCACCACTCATGTGTGTCGTTATTTTTTTTTTTTCGCTTTTTCATCGTCCATAAATCTTTTCTATATTCTTCTTTATTTTTTGTTCTGGTTTTCGTTGTGTTGCTATGGGTTCGAGTCTTACTTGATATTGCTGCAAAACTCAATTAAGTAATAAAGAAGATGCATACATAGAAATGTTCGTTACTTCCCAACTGTTATTTGTCTTTTCTTTACTGTGCATGTATTGTAGTGATCGAATATTTATATCAATATCAATTTGAATACATGGCGTTTTCTTTGACTAGTTCGCATCTGGGTCGTGTGAGTCGTGCATGCGGACCCTTATTCAATTTGATAACATACTGGTTCATTTTGACTGATATGTCTTGTAAACAGAGCTATTCATTCAATTCGCTGACTTGACAGTGCTATGCCACACTATATGAATCTTCCAGCACCCCAGATTCACCTCATATGGTGCGTTATATGCGATGCATTTATCGTTGAAGCACTACCCAATCTCTGTGGGTAGTTTTCTCTCGGGTTATTTCACTTTTCCAAGGTGTTATGTAATCTTCAATGCTATTGTGGAGTTTGAACGCACATCGGTGTTCTCAGAGACGGTTAAAAAAATACCAATATAGCTAGACAAAGACAGATTACTCGCTATTGATAGACTAATGGCATAAAATCATTCGCCAAACCTAAAAATGCAAAAGAAACTCCCGATGTGGGGCTCGAACCCACGACCACGCGCTTAAAAGGCGCGCGCTCTACCGACTGAGCCAACCGGGAGTGTTGAATATTGAGTTGAAACACATTGTAATGACATAATGGATTCTATATTCTCATCACCGATATACTTGTTATATTCGTTGGAGTATGAGAGACGCCGTGTGAGTTGTGGACCCCATCATCACAGGACTAGTATCTTTTCGTATTGTTATAATACATCTTAGTAAGCCAAGGACAGAAATAACCTGTCCCACACACGCAACCGTCACCCCCAACGAACAGAAATACGCGAACAGTGGTTACGTAGGATATAGAAGGCTATGAAATTGATGCAACTACTTACACATTTACAGTATACATATCATGCATATGCGTATCATGTACAGCCACGAGCGCACAATATGCCATAACATGCACATGCACATCCACGAACGGAACACATACTATCCATTTGGAGGATTACTGATTCAAAGCGTTCTTTATTGTTCTAGGCACTAAGTGCGGAGTCAATCATTCACATCTGCACACTCATCGCAAGGCCTTGTAAACACATTGAGCTAGACAAGTAAGTACACACAGATTCACACTAACATACACACATACACGCACACTACTATACACATTACATCTATACTCTGCATAAATATACACCATACTACACTGTACATGAACGGCACTCGGCGTAATGAGGGTTGTTGGGTCATCACACAGATTCTTCTCACTCTTCAGCCCCCTTTCCTTCTCTCGCCTTTCCTTCTCTCGCCTTCCCTTCTCTCGCATCTTCTTTGTCTTCATCTCTCGCCCCTCCTTCCACTCTTTGCTCTCCTTCACGTCTACTTTCCTCCCTTTGATGCCCCTCTTCTTCCGCCACCTTTCCCTCCTCTCCCTCATCCCCCTCTTCCTCTACTCCTTCGACCACCACGTCTAGCCCCGTACGCCTCTCCCCCTTCCCTACCCTCCCTTCTTCTAGCCCACCTCCTCCCTGCTCTTCATCATATTCTTTTGAGTCTATACACGCGTCCTCTTCATACCCCTCGTGAGTCGCATAGGGGTCATAGTCATCAGAAAAAAGAGGGGAAGAGAAGGGGTGGGAGAAGGGAGAGAACAGAGCGGAAGAAGGGGACGAGGAAGCTGAGGTGGATGAAGAGTCAGAGGAAGAGGAGGAGCTGGAAGAGAAGGAGGAGGGGGAGGAGGAGGGGGAGGGGTAGGGCCCCAACGATGAGTTCCTGCGGTGGTTTCCATCGGTTCTCCAATTCTGACCCTCCCTCCACTCCTTTGGTTCTCTCCACTCTTTCCTCTCCCTCCAGTCCTTCCCTTCTCTTCTTTCTCTGTCTCCTTCTCGTCCGTTATCACCCTCTCTGCTTCTCTCTCCCTCTCTCCATATATCTCTATTGTCTCTTCCTCCTTCTCTTCCTCCTTCTCTATCCCACTCCCCTCCTTCTCTACCCCCTTCCCTCCCTCTTCCTCCTTCCCATCCTCCATTCCAAGTCTTCACCCGTTTATTTCTATATCCATGATCAATCATATTTCCACTTGTGTCCATTCCAATGGGCCCTCCGCCGTGCCCCATATTCCCTCCACCATTATTAATATTATTTAGGTGATTCATATTATTTATACGTCCCCCGCTGTGTCTTTTTCTCTTCCTTGTTCTCTTGGGATGTGACCTTTCTATCTCTTCTTTTCCTCTATGTCCCCTCCTCCCATTGCTCCTCCTACTCCTCCTCCCATTCCAACAACCCCTCCTCCTCCCCCTCCCACTCCCCTCCCACTCCCCCTCCTCCTCCTCCAGCTCCAATTCCAACCGTTCCTTGCACTCCTAGGATCCCCATGTCTTCATTCGCCAGCATGAAATGGAAGGCAGAGGGAGACGTGTGAGAGGAAGGGAAGGGAGCAGGGAAGAGAGAAGAATAGGAGGAGGAAGGGAAGATGGGGAGGGAAGGGCTGTGGCGCAGTTGAAGAGGGAAAGGAGGACGGGAAAGGGGAGGGATGGGAGGATGGGAGCGGAGAAGGCAGAGAGGAAGGGAGGGAGGAGGGATGGGGAGTGGGGTGAGAAGAAGTAAGAGAAGAAGGAAGAGACGAGGGATATGCCTGTGCTTGGAAAGTGTGAGAAAAAAAGAGAGGGGGAGTAGGAGGCGGAGGGAGGAGGTGGGGGAGGGAGAGAGGACGAGGATGAAAGGGGAAGGGAATGGAGAGATGGGTGGGGAAGAGAGGAGGAGAGAACAGAAGGGGAGGAAGAGAAGGAGGAGGAAGAGAAGGAGGAGGAAGAGAAGGAGGAGGAACAGAGGAAGACAGGAGTTGAGCAGTGGAGGAGGAGGGGAGGAAGAGAGATGAGGGTAGGACGGGTGGGAATGCAGAGGGGGAAGAGGAGTGGGAATGAGCGAAGGAGGAGACCGAGAAGGGAGGAAGGGGGGCAAGCGTTGAGGAGGAGGAGGAGGACAGGGTGATCGAGGAAGAGGGGGAGAGGAGGACGGAAGGGAAGACAACAGTGCCGAAGATGGGGCAGAGGAAGGAGGAGTCGGAGGTAGGGTGAAGACAGGAAAGTTTTTCAGGCGAAGAGAAGGAGGAGGAGGGGGGAGACGGGGAGAGAGAGGAAGGGGAGATCGACGAGGAAGAAGAGGAAGAAGAGGAAGAGAGAGGAGGAGGACAAAGATGAAGAAGAGGAAGAAGAGGAAGACGAGGAAGACGAGGAAGACGAGGAAGATGAGGAGGATGAGGGAAGAAGAAATGGACAACGATACGGGAGAGGACGCAGAAGATGCAGAGGAGGAGGGAAGTGGACTGACGAGGAGAGGAAGAGAGGATATTTCCGAAGGGTATCTTTCCTGAAAATATCTACTTTGTGGAGATCTTTTTGATCGAGTGTTCCGAGGAGGATGAGAGAAGGAGTGAGCAAAACATCTTCTTCCTTGATGATTTTTATGTTTCCATTTGAATCTAAGCCGACGAAGAGGAAGAAGAGGACGAAGAAGAGGTCGAAGAAGAGGTCGAAGAAGAGGACGAAGAAGAGGAGAAGAGGGAGAAGAGGAAGAAGAGGAAGAAGAGGAAGAAGAGGGAGAAGAGGAAGAAGAGGAAGAAGAGGAAGAGGAAGAGACGGAAGGAGATGAGGAAGATGAAGAAGAGGAGGAGAGAGGATAGAGAAGAAGAGGAGGAACTAAAAGGAGAGGAAGAGGAAGAGGAGGAGGAGGAGGAGGAAGTTATGGGGGAGGCGTAGGAAGTGATGGGGAGAGAAGAGGAGGACAAGGGGGTGGGGTAAGAGAAGAAGAAGAGGAGAGAGAGGGAGACAAAGAAGATGACGAAGAAAATGAGGAGGGGGGAGGAGTGGAGGAGGGATGAACATGAGGGTGGAGGTGGGGGAATGGGGGGGAGAGAGAGGGGAGAGGGACAGGGGGAGGAGGAGGAGGAGGATATGTATCCGAACGAGGAGGTGAAGAGGGAGGCGAAGAGAACGAAGAGGGAGAGGAAAGAGGAGGAGGAGAGGAGGGCAGGGGAGAAGGAATTCGATATGTTGGAAGGAATTGAGGAAGAGAGCACAGGGGGGTGAGCGAGAAGGGGTGGGGGAGGGGGAGGGGGAGGAAGAGGGTAAGAGGGAGGAGGGAGGAAGGAGAGTGAGGGAGAGTGAGAAGAAGATGACGAGAAAGAGGAAGAAGGGAAGGGTGGAGGCAGTGAGGAAGAGGGAGAAGGAGCAGAGGCAGCAGAAGACAGAAGAAAACGAATGAGACAAGGACGAGAGAGGCAAGCAGAAGAGGGTAGATAGGAGGGAGGGGACAGAGGATTTAGAACAGAGGGTTCACCCTCCCCTATTTCCCCTTCACTCCCTCTTCCTTCTCCCTTCGCTTCCTTCATCTCTTTTCTCGTCATCCTCTCCTTCCCTTCCTCCTTATCGCTGTCCTTCTGCCCCCTTTCCTTCCTCTCCTTCGCCTTATCTTTTTCTTTTCTCTCTTTCTTATCCTTTTTTTCCTTCTTTTTTCTCGTCATGTATTTTTCTTTTTTCCTCTTCCTTCCCCCCTTCCCCTCCCTTCCCCTCCTTCCCCTCCTTCCCTTTCTTCCCCTCCTTCCCCACCCTCCCTTCCTTTCCCCGTTTACCCTTTCCCTCTCCCTCCCCTTCTCCCTCTCCTTCTCCTTCTCCCTCTCCCTCTTCCTCCCCCTCTCCTCTCCTCTCCTTCATCTGTGCCCCTTCCCCATCGTCTTCACCTCGCTCAGTCTCACTTTTCTGTGCTCTTCTTCCTTCTCTTTCTCCATTCCTCGTTCCTCTTCCTCGTTCCTCCCCTTCCTCATCCCCTCTTCTTTTCCTCCCCCGTGTTCTTTCCTCTCCATTCCCTCCCCACTGCTTTCTTCAGGCGCATTCATTTCTCCATTCTCTATTTCCCCTTTCTCTCTCTTGTTTCTTTCCTTGTCTTCTTTCTCTCTTTCGTGCCTCGCCCTTCTTCCCCTCTTATCCTTCCTCTCCGTCCTCTCTTCTTCTCCCCCCCCTTTTCTCCTTCCTTTACATCACCCCTTGTTTTTCCTTTCTCTACTTTATCACGCTCTCCATCTTTCTTTATCTCTAATTCATCCATTCCCCCTCTTTCTTCTCTCTTTCTCTTTCTCGTTCTCGTTCTCCCTTCTTGTTCTCCTTCTCTTTCCCTTTCTCCTTCTCCTTCTCCTTCTTGTCTTTCTCTTTCTCTTTCTCTTTCCCCTTCTCTTTCTCTTTCTCCTTCTTCTCGTTCTCCTTCTGTTCCTTCCCTGCTCCATATTCCCCCTTTTCTTTCTTTTCTTTCGGTTCTTCCTTTTCTTTTTCATAGGCATTGCTTTTTCCTTCCTCTTTACCCCCTCTCCTTCCCTTTCCCTTTTCCTCTGCCCCCTCTCTTCCTTCTCACAGCCTTCTGCCTCCATTTTCTCTTTCCTTCTTTCTCTCTCCTCTCCTCTTCTTCCCCTGTCCCATTCATCATTTTCAATACGCTCCTCGTAGCCCTCATCCACATGCTCATTCATATCTCCATTGCCATTTTCATTCATACTTTCATTCATCCTTTTGCCTCCGTTTCCTCCATTCTTTTTCTTTCTCCTTCCCCTTCTCGTTTTCTTTTTCTTTGCGTCCTCCCTCCCCATCTCTCCCTCCTTCTCTCTCCTCTCCCTCTCTCCTTCCCCCCCTTCCCTTTCTCCCTCTTCTAGTCCTTCTCTTGTGTTTCCTTTTGCTCCTCCACCCATCATCTTGTTACTATTTAAACTTCCAACCTTTTCAATCTTCAGCTCTCTGTTATTCTCCTTCGTTTCACTCTCCTCGTTTCTATCTCTTCGTCTTTCTCCTCCCTCCGCTCTACCCTCTCCTCTTGCTCTTGCTCTTTCTTTTTCTCTTTCTCTTCCTCTTCTCCTCCTTCCCTATCCTTCCCCTTTGACTTCTCAATTTGAATGGTCACATCTAAACCACTGTCTGCGTTCACTTCCTCTTTTCTCTGTTCCTCTACCTCTCTAGCTTCCTTCCCATCTCTCCCTCCTTCTCCCTCTCCCTCGTTCACGACTCGCTCGCCTTTCCCTCCTCTCCCTTTTAGCTCGTTCCTCTCCCTATCTGTGTATTCGTTAACCAAAGAAAAGGAAGAGGAAGAGAGGAAGAAGGGGAGAAGGAGGAGGAGAGGAGGCGAAGGAAGGGGAAGAGGATGCAGGAGAGGGAGGAGGGAATGATGAGTAGAGAAGAGGAAGAGAGGTGCGACGAGGAAAGAGAGGAGGCTGGCGGAGGAAGGGAGGAGTGGGGGAGGAGAGGCCGAGGAGAGCAGAAGGAGAGAGAGAGCACACAGGGGGAGAGAGGAGAGGGAGAGAGGTGATGGAGGTCATGATAGGGAGGGGAGATGAGAGGGGAGGTGAGGGGGATGCGGAAGAGGAGGTCGGAAGGGGGGGCAGAGGAGGAGGGGGGGAGAAGGGGGACTCCACGCGCAATTAATGGAGGGAGGACACACAGAGGAAGAGGGTGAGGAGGATGAAGAGGAAGGGGGTGAAGAGGAAGAGGACGGAGAGGAGGGGAAGAGGATGGGGAGGATGAACGGGAGGAGGAGGATGAAGAGGAGGACGAAGAGGAGGATGAAGAGGAGGATGAAGAGGTGGAGGAAGAGGAGGAGGAAGAAGAAGAGGAGGAGGAAGAAGAAGAGGAGGAGGAAGAAGAAGAAGAGGAGGGGGAGAAGAGGGGAGATAAAAAGTGCTGCGATTGTAAATAAGAGGAGAGGGAGGGGGATGGAGGGGTAGAGGAGATGGGAGAGTAGGAGGAGAGGAAGGGGAGGTGGAGAAGAAGAGGGGGTAAGAGCACGAGGGAGTGAGGAGGGAGGAGAAGAGAAATGGGGTTGGGGAAATGAGGGAGGAACGGGGTAGGGGGAAGCGTGCGAGTGGTTGCTAGGATGAGGAGAGTGCGATAGAGACTGTGGAGGGAGGGAGGTAGAGGAATGCGAATGGCATTGGGACAGATGAGCAAGGGGCGGAGAAGAGTGTCGATGCGATGGAGTGATGTGGAGGAGGAGGAGGGGTGGGGGAAGGAAAGGAGGAGAGACTGAAAAAGAGTCACTCACTTCCTCTTCAACCCTCCCACTCCCAATCCCACTATCTTCTCCATTTCCTGCGGCCCTTCCCCTCTTTCTCCCACCTCTTCTCTCTCTTTTCATCGATCGCCTCCTTTTCCACTACGTCTCCCCTCCCACGTCTTCTTCTCTCCCCCTCTCCCTCCTCTTCCCCATTCCCTTTCTCTTCCGCTTTCTTTTCTCTCTCTCTTATTGTCATTACCAGCCTCATTCCCATACCTCCTTCGCCTCCCTCCCCCCTCCCCCAACCTCCCTCTTCCTTCCTCTAACTCTACTCACATTTACTTGCGTTAGCTAGATTACCCACACAAGTGCATTCATCATGATACCACACAGACGAGCAACCAAAGGAAAACAAAAGAAACGATTAGTTCCCAGTCAAACATCATTCCGATCTAAACACCACATCACACACGCTTTCATGCACTTATAGGATAGGCCCTAACCATCAAGCATTATAAAATGTCGTATTGCATAACTATTTCTACACACAGTGTACGCTTAACCGAAAAAGCAGCGTTCCTATTCCCTCACACACATATTCTAAACAAAAGTTACACAGTAATGCTCACACATTTACTGTGAACGCAAGATCAAAAACATAATCATATCGAACTAGTCAACATACCCTGCTTCTAGTTATAGAATTACACGCTTGATTTTGTAGATCTTTGCCAGGAAAAACACGTTCATCCTTTGTAGAATTCTGTATTGGCATACTAGGGCTGTTGCTTTGAATAGAAGAACAAGCCGGAAACCTCAATGAACCCTCTGCATTTTGCACATTTGACACAGATTCTAATGGATGGTTTGTGCTTGAATTCATGCTGATGTTTGCGTGATTTTTGTATATTTTATGGGCTTGCTTGTGGAAAATGAACGGGGGAAAAGCAAGAGGTGGAGTGGGAGAAAGTCACTACTTTGGAAAAGTTAAATCCACTAGTAAGGATACCTGTTCATATACGGACATGTGAGAACAAATTAACATGTGAGAAAATCGTCTACACAAACACTCAAATATTGCGTGTATTATTAATAAAAAACATAAATATATGTTCTAACACTGTGCAGGTCTCGATTGAGATATTTTTGCAGAATATGCTGCAAAACAAGTAAGAGGAATATTAATGAACATCAATGTGTGCATACCCACGACAAATATATAAACAGACAATACCATTAATCGAAACATTGTCACTACACGTATACATCAGATCACATACATATATCCTAGGTGTGTCTACCGAATTTTTGAACTACTTTGACCCGCTTTCTCGTATGTGAAGAAAAATTCATTACGAAAAGCTAAAAACATACATTTATCGAACATTTTCAAGTTGTTTCATACAATATAAAAAACAAAATGCTTTACTATTTGAAAATACTACTTGATTTTAATGTGGGTACCGAGGAGATTCGAATGTGCAAATAAATAAATAAATAAATAAGTTAAGTGCAATCACCAGTGCAGCGCGCAACGAACTCAATCTACTCCGAACAAAAGAAAAGGAATTACGAATTTACAAGTACCCACCAAATACTCGTAGATGACCCATCCTCCACTAATATATAACGACCGATAAAAATACATCTTCAGCAAAAGACCTGTTCTCATTCCTCCTCTCCTTCGACCTCAAGCCTTCCTTATACTCTATCGTTCTTTCCTGGTTTGATATCTCTGTGGATTTCCTTCAACACGGATACAGCGTGTTCATCGAGGGCGAGATCTGTTCCCTCTACTTTATTGTCCATCACTGCTGTCTGTCTTTTACCAAGGGTGCTATGTGGCATCTGGAAGAAACGTACGTATATCCCTCGAGATACTTCCTCTCTTCCTCTAGCTTGGTGGACATCGGAGTAAGCTCATAAAGAGAGAGACCCTCTTCCTGCTGGAAGTAGCTAGAGGTAACGCAGTCTATCCCATCCTTGTTCATTTCGTTGACGAGGTACCTCTCCATCTCTTCCGCCTCTGCGTATCCCTTCGAGTCGAGTACCATTTGAAACAAAACCATTGCCATGCGCACCAGATGAATCCTCTCGTCAACACAGTCATTCGCAGAAGAAAACGAGCTAATAATACTCAGAACAGTCACCCTGAGACGGGAAACAAGGAGCGAGCTCAGCTTTATCTTCGCCTCTATCACCTCTCTCTCTTCGCCGCAGACACCAATTCCTTCTCCTCCGTCACATCATCAGAGGGGGAAATCGAATCCTCACTGAGCAGGGGGAGATCTACCTTGTCCTTCCACGCCGGTCTAGGGACATGAGTCGGCAGCTCTGTCTTCTGCTTCGTAGCTTTCTTCATCTCCCCCGTAAAGTCCAACAGAGACGAGTAGATCTCATAGTCGTAGTAGGCGATGTACATCAAAATCCTTGCTGCCTCTAGTTCACACACTCCCAGATAATGTCCATACACATTCCAGAACCTGATCGTGTCCCTCATTCCCTGAACAGGGTTTTCCGCAGCGAAGTAGGCATAACACAAAAGACGACCGATGTTTTCATTTGAGACTGAGGACTTGTTCTTGAGAAAAGTCACTGTGTGAGTCTTCACCCTGTCATCCAGATCGTCTAGACTCATGTACCCCTCTGCGTGAACATGTGAGGCGGAGTTTTGGGATGCAGTGGAGGAGGAGGGGGAGGAAGATGAAGACGAGGAGAATGGAAGAGATGCGAGCGTGGGTTGAGATGGAGCTACACACAAAGTTGAGTCAGCCTTTCTGATGAGAGATTCCGTGCGCGAGAACAGGCTAGCCATGCGCTGTTCAACAAGGTTACGCACTGCATTGTTAATGGGCAGTTTGGGCAAGCGAGAGATGATGTCGAGAACAGAAGAAGTGGGGATAGCGAGGACCTCTGGGACAGGGCGAAACTTTCCAAACGAAACTCCACCGTCGACGGGGGGGAATGGGAGAAGTCTGCTGTCAGTGACGGATGCAGAAGAGATGGAATTGGCCATGCGAATGAACCAAATAGGGTTCCTGATCTTCTCCTCCATCATTTGCACAGAATAGGCGGCCATGAACAATTCGATAGTCTCAGCAGTAGGGAATCTGCTTCCACTCACGAATACTTGCATGAGGACCTTCTCTGCTGCGAGGTACTCTCCTGCGAAGAGGAGGCCTCTGGCCATGGTGTTGCAGACCGAGATGGCGGGAGTTGTCTTTTCCGAATAGGTGTTGAAAACAAACACAGCGGCAGAAATGTCTTTGTGGATGAAGAGGGCGTCGAGAATGAAGGACACGGAGAGAGAGGTGGGAGTGATACCCACCTCCATCATGTAGTGGAACGTATCCATAATGAACGACGCCCTCTGCTTGCTCCCTACCGCAACGAATACACGCTCAAACAACATGGCCGAGGAAACGAGCTCAGGATCGCAAAATTGGTCCATGATTTTGACAATGGGGAGGATGAGGTGTTTGGAGAGGGTTCGAATGTGGTTCAGGAGGATCGTCATGCACTCCAGAGTACCTAGCTCCTTCATCTCAACTAGTAGAATCTCAGTTGCCCTTTGCATGTTGCCTTTCTCCACGTACCCTGCCGCTATTCTGACACACAGATTGTGGAAGTCTCGATGATCATTGCGGAGGAAAGTGAGAATGATTTCAATGGATTCAATATCATATGACTCAAACGCATTGTCTATCAAAATCTTGTACTTTATGTTCTGATTTGTCCCTGCTGAGATGGCCAGGTCACTCTCCATGACCTTCATCATCATATTCATATCTATCGGTGCCAACGACATCTTCATCTTAGCAGCACGCGTGGTATCCGATTCCGGTAAGTCGAACTTTTGCATCAAAGCCAAGTAATGGGCAAACCTCTCCCTCCTCTCCAGAAGACTGAACCTCCTACCCGTCGCTATTCTTTGCAGCACCCTGTCAATATACACTCCCTTAAGTCGCCTCTCGATATACATTGTCTCTAACATTTCGTCAACTTCATCAAAACGACCGTGATTGGCGTACAGGTCGAAGATTTCCATTTCAACAGTGTGGTGGAGAGGGACCTTGGAGTTCTGAAGGAACTTCGCGATCAACTTTAGCCTAGTGTAGGTCTTCGAGTTACGTAGCAACCTCTTGAGTGTATCATTATGAGGGTACATTTCCTTTTCATTCATGTAGGCTAACACACGCACAGCAACAGTGGGAGATACAGTAGTTGAGATGAAAGAAATAAGTTCAGAAAAGGTCTCAGTGCTGGCAGGTATTTCGTTGCGGATCATGTAAAGCAGAAGAACCTCCATATCACCCATCCTGTTCGTACGAGCCATTGAGCGCACTAGCTCATTCATCGTATCAGTGGTAGGAGAGAGCCCATTTTCTATCATTTCGTCTATGACGTCAAACATTTTCTCAAAACTATTACTTGCTCCAAGCGCGAACAACACTGCGTTTGACACGTCGATATCTACTGGGTTTTTAGTCCTGAACTCCCGGTACATTTCGTACGCGTGTGCAGGCTTCCCTAATACTGTTATCATTCTCATATCCAGCAAGAGTTGATGATGAGGATGATCATACTTCATAGACCAGTGCACATTCTTTAGAGAATTCGGCACTGTATCTAGGGCCTTCAGAGCATCGAATACCCCACGACCTGCATTGTCCAACACACCTAACATATACAAAAAAAATCATTGAATCACAAAACCAAATATTTAATCATCAGAATCATGAATGCAAACTGTTTTTATGTCATTGAAGCTATCGGAGGAGCAATTAGAAGCGAGAGCTTAACAAATACTTATTTTCGAGTACATATTCGAGGATGAAACAGTTGAACTTACGCGGGATATTACGTCTAATATCAGCAAATGTATCTCGGATGCCAATGACCTTAGAAATCTTATTCATCCTGCTGTATTTATAGAGTTGTTGCGTGTTTCTCTTGTGACGAGGTACGAAAGATCTACAAAAATCTGACTAACATTTGAAAAAAAATGCAATAATATTAAAAAAGTATTTTAATATGTCATTTGAACTCATCGTGGCATATACACACAACTTTTATTCAATGTTTTATCAAAAGCCTTATATATTTGAACGGGCTACATAAGGAATTGTTTCTATTTCTCTGATACTTTTACTTTTTTTCCTGTATTATTTATATTTGTGAATAAATAGATTAGAGTTCGTGACCGTTTCTACTCCTCAGCAGTTCAGTCTTTTCATCAATTGACCATCGAATCATCGTTTCACGCCATTCGTTGTTCTTTCAATTGCTAAGCGCAAGTAGACATTTCTTTTCTTTGTTACTATTGAGATATGGCTACTATTGAAGAAACAGTTTTGCAGACGTATCCCATTTTTAGTGTGCTTGAAAAGTCACTACTGCCACCTGAGGTTGGAAATGCGATTATTGCAGAGCTAGTTGCAAACCAAGCAGATCACAACATCATTGTCATCAGCCACGACCAACTTGATGATGCACTGTCGAAGGATAAGAAAAAGAGAACGGATTCGAAAGCTAAACCTGGTGATACAAGAACGAAGGTACACTTTTTTTTTTGTTCTTTTTTGTTTCTGCTTTTCACCTCTATGAACCTGCTACTCGTTACCATTGAATGAGACTCGGGGAATAGTCGAAACACAATTTCCACATGCGAGAATAGAAAATACTTATATACTATGTTTCAATTGTTCTTGTCAAACTCGATTAAATATATTTTTATGCCAACTCCTTATTACTACAGCAAAAACAAACAAAACCGGACGAGGAAGCGAGCAATGAGGATGCATTGGTGACGCTGACAGATAGCGTATTGGAGAAACTGGATGACATGATTCCCAAACTACTGGAGGAGAAGACGCAACAGATGCAGATGAGAGGGAGCGTGGAGGAGGATAAAACGAAGGGGGGTGAGAAGAGAAAGAAAACAGGGAGAATGCCCACTTCTTCTTTGACCTCATCCACTTCCTCCCTTCTAGGTGCAAGTGCAGGCACTATAGGTGCAGGCGGGAAGGGAGGGAAGAAGAGCGGAGAGAAAGGAGGAGAGAAGGAGGGATGGAGGGAGAAGGAGAAGGGCCAATGGACTCAGTCCCTCATCTCCGCAGTGGGAGGAAGAGTGGGGGAGAGGGGAACGTCGTACGCAGGAGAGAGGGGTGGCTACACAGGGTACAGTGGAGGAGTGGGCACGGGGTCAGGGGCGGGTTCTGTGTGTCCTATCCACGTTGTGTTTTGTGATGTGGTGAAGAGGGGGGTGATGCCCAGAGACTGAGTTCGATCGGAATAAACCTTCATTCTGTTATCGTCCTCAGGATGGCCAAACAGGGCGAACTAACAGTCTCTTCCCTTCCCCCCTCGTCTTCCTCAGGACCCTCTTCTCCCTCCTCTCCCTCCTCTCTCTGACTCGTCCGACGCTTCATCTTCTCCCCCTTCCGCTCTGTCATCATCATCATATAAACTCGGAGGGTCTCCTTCCCTCCCCTCCTCCTCTCCTTCCTCCACTCCATCCACTCTGTCTTCCTCTTTCTCTTCTGACGATTTCCGTGGCCCCGCTTCCTCCTACTCCTCTGGTCTTCTTGCCCCTTCTTCCTCTTCCTCATCTTCTATCCCTTCGTCCTCTTCCTCATCAGGAGTTTCTACCTCTTCTTTGTCTTCTTCCTCCTCCTCTGCGTCTTCTTCATCATTGCCCCCCAGTTCAACCCCTGGGATCGCTCTGACGTCGATGTCTTCTGCTTCCGTCACTTCGTCCATTTTCTGCCTCGACCCCTCCTCTTCCTCCGCTCTATTGTCTGAGCCCTCATTCCCCCCTCTTCCTGCAGAATTGGCCATCCTATCCTCCGTCGACTCGAGGTTCAACAATCTCGCTTGTCTCCTCATCTCCATCCCTCCCCTTGCCTCCCTCTCTCCCTCCAGTGCTCCTTCCACGTCAGCACCATCCTCTGTCCCTGCGTCTTCTTCTTCCACTGCTTCTTCCGTCGCCACCAACGGAAGAAAGAAAGAGCATGAGGACAAGAAGGAAAAGGAAGGGAAAGCTGGCAAATCTTCATCGCTTCCCTCTGCACTATCGGCGACGTCTCCTATCCCAGCTTCTTCATCTGCCTCCTCAACGTTCCCCGTCCTTCTTTCTGAGGCTGACATCGCATGGGCGAAAGAAAGAGCTGTGACTGAAATAGTCATTGTCCTTGCACAATTCGCTTCCGATCGTTCTTATTTCCTTTCCTGGTCCGATGGGGTGCCTGTGGAGTCTCTTCCATTCTGCCCCCTCCCTCTCTCATCTTCTTCGTCTACCTACTTTTCTAAATACGCGAACGCTTTGTCGTTCCTTCATCCCCTTTCTCTCGGGTATTCCAACGGACAAAGGGAGGGAGAAGGCAGAAGGGAGAGGGAGACCGAGAGGGACGATCGAGAAAGAGACGAGGGAGAGAGAGATTACGGAGAGAGAGAGGCTGGAGATGAGAAGAGAGATCCAGATGGAGAGTTCTACTCCTCTTCATTTGAGTCGTCCTCTTCCCCTTCCTCTCTCCCCTCTTCCTCCCCCTCCCTCTCACCCTCCCCCTATGTTGTTGATGACTCTTTCTACTCCCATCTCCTCTCCTTCGTCCCCCTCCCCTAATTTCTGTCCCTGTTATCCTCTACTCCCTCATTGAACAGACCTCCGTTACTCTGTCTCACAAAATCAAACCACTCAAGTTGAGAACCCAAAGTGAAGATACTTACACGAAGGATCTGGGCATTGTTTTCGGGGGGAAAGAAAAGAGAGGAGGGGGAGGAGGGGGCGGAAGGGGAGGAGGAGGAGGAGGAGGGCAAGAGAACGCTGGAGTTTGAAGATGTGGAAATCGGAGGAGGAGTGGAGGGACTGAGAAAGAGGAGGGATGAGGAGGAGGGGAAGAAGAGGAGGAAGTCAGCCAGAGGCAACAGATCCGGGAGATCCAAGGGAGTGAGAGGGAGAGCAGGGGAGAAGAAGGGAAAAAGAGATGCGGAGTTTTCATATGTCGGCGAGGGGGGGTTCTCTCTCTCAGAGGTAGAGAAAAGGGAGGAGGAGATGGTGCTGAGATGTGAAGTTGATCACTCTCTCAACAGACTCTTCTCTGACCTCCTCCTTTCCGCAGAGGACGAGGAGGAAGGGGCGGAGGAGGCAAGGGGAGGGCAAATCAATGGAGCACACAAGGAAGACAAAAGGGAAGAAACTGCGGAAGAGGAAGAAGAGGACAGAACTTTCGAAGGAAAGAGAGAGAGAAAAGCAGCTGTGTACAAAACAAACAACCAGATCTACAACGACCTCGCCTTCCTCCCCTCTCCTCCTCCCGCCTCTTCTGCTCCACCTCCCACTTCTTCCTCTTCTCTCGCTCCGTCTAATTCTCAATTTGAAGTTCGCAGATTTTCCGAAGACGAATATTCGGACAGCTGTATCCTGAATTATAGAGACACTGAGGGAGTGGCAGCGGTTGAGAAGGGTCTTATTTTAAATACTTCTTCTCTCCTCTCACCCTCCCCTTTCCCCTCCTCTTCTTCCGTCCTCTCTCCTTCTCTCACTCCCTTCCTCTTCTTCCCCTGGTTCCTTCTCTCCCTCTGTTTCCCCCGCTTCGTTCTCTTCTTCCTCTTCCTCGTTCGGATCGGTTAACAATCATTCATTTATCCTCAACCCTCTTCTCTTCTATGTCAACTCTCTTTCCTCTCCTCTTGCTGCCCTTCCTTCTCTCTCATCTCTTTCTTCTTCCACTACTTTGCCTATGTCTCCCTGTGACTCCACCACTCTCTCTCCCTCTCCCTCATCTGTCTCTTCTTCTCTTTCCCGTGGTCGTTCATATTTCCAAATCAAGAGTTCGATCTGCCTCTCTCCCCAGAGAGAGAGAGACAGCAAAGGATGTTTTGAAAAAACTGAGTGGAGAGAAGTGGGAGACAGTACAACACTGTCTTGTGCTTCTAGCATTTGAGGAATTGCTTTCTTCTCCCTCGTCCCTTCCCTCTTCGTCTGCCTCTTCTTCCCTGTCCTCGCTGTCGTCTAGTCTTTCTGTGAGTCCCTCTCTCCAAGTGAACAGGTCAGAGGTGGAGAAGGAGGTGGCATGGAGAATCAGTTCCCTCCAAAAACAAGGACTTCTTCCCTCACTCTCTTCCCACATCCACGAACCTTCCTCCTCTCTCTCCTCTTCCTCTCTGGCTCCTCTCTCCGCCTCGTCCTCCCCTTCTTCCTCTCAGTCCTCTCCTTCTCCCTTTGCTTCGGTCATCAGTACCAACGTTTCTCTTCCCTCATTCCCTTCATCCGCCTCCCCCCGCCCCCTCATCTGCTTCGTCCTCGTTCTCTTCCACCACCCTCTCCTCTGCCTCCTTTTCCTCTGATGATAAGCCTTCTCCTTCTCTTCCTCCTGCTTCCCTCTCTTCTGCCTCTGCTGCCCTCCCTTCCTCTTCCCCTGCGCTCCCCTCTCCCCCTTTCGCAGCGGAAGATGAAGAGAAGAAGGGGGACATCCGGGCACTCGTTTCCTCCTCCCTCCCCTACCTCAGACAACTCTTCAGGAGTTGTCTTTCTCTTGAGACCCCTCTCTCCTCTACCTCCATTCCCTCTGCTTCTGCCCTCTCCTCTTCTCCATCTTCCTCCTCTTCCTCCCTCTCTTCCTCCTCCGCCCCGTATCTCACTACGGAGGAGAAAATATCAGATTACTTAGTCGCCATTGTGTCAGATATTTTGAAGGGATCAGATGAAGATATTTTCAAACAGATCTCAGCGATTTTAACAAAACCTCTGTTTTCAACTCCATCCACCTCCCCTTCGTCCTCTTCCTCTTCATCCACCATTATCTGCAAGCCTTCATACTCCTCTCCCTCATCCTACTCCTCTTCGTCACCCTCCCCCTCTTCCTCCTCCTACAAGGACTGGTTCTCTTTCTCTTCCCAAGTCTTCCGACGCAGATTCACCGAACGCCTCTCACCCTCCGCCCTGTCCCTTGCCCTGTCTTCATCTTGCTTCTCCCCCTCTCTCTCCTGTTCCACCTCTGTGCGCTACCTCCCCTCCTTGACCTCCTGCTCGTTGCGGTAGACAAGGGGGGTCGCAGGGAGGAGAAGCAAGTCTTCTTGGTCCTTCTCCTTCTGCCCCGTTCTCAATTTGAACGAGTGGTTGGCGTCTGACCAGAGGAGGAGGAGGGACAAGCCCAAGAGCTTTGTTCGGTTCTCCATTCCTCACACAGGAAGGATGGGGAGCAGGAGGAGTGGAGTGGAGGACGGAGACGGAGGGAGAAGAGGAAAAACAGTCTCCTACAGCGGAAGAAACGCTTGGGCACAGGTGTGGGCGGAGGAGGAGGGGGCATTCTACTTTGCAGAAGAGACTGCTGTTGAATACTCCTCTTCCCTTCCCTCCACCTCGCTTCCCTCTCCTCTCCCCTCCCTATCTTCTCTTTCTGCAGCGCCCTACTCTTCCTCTGCCGCCTCCCCTCTTTCGTCTTCCTTCTCCCCTTCCTTTTACAACGGCAGTTCTTCTTCGTCGTTCCCCTTCTCCTTCCCCTCCTCTTCCTCCCTCTCCTCTCCTTCCTCCTCCTCTCTCTCTGCACTTCCCCTCGGGGCCCCCTTTCTTCCTCTTCTTCCGCTTCATCTTCATCTTCTCCTCTAACCGACAAGGACGAGAAGAGGGGAACGAAGGAGGAGGAGGGAAGGGACGATGACTTTGCGTCTGCTTCTACTGCTTCCCTTTCCTCTTCTTCCTCTTCCCTCCCTCCTTCATCTTCTTCTGTTCCCTCTGCTTCCTCTGCATCTACCTCCTCTCCCCCTCTTTTACTTCGAATGAAGAAGACAACGCAGTGCTCTCTTCCCTCCAATTCAATGCCTCCGCCTTCCCCTCGTCTGCTTCATCCCTACCTTCCTCCTCCCCCTCCCTCCCACCGTTGGGTCCCCTCTCCCCTCCATCTTGTCATCTTCTCCTTCATCTTCCCCTTCTTCACTGGCCCCTCCTTCCTCTTCTCCTCCTTCGTCCTCTTCCCCTTCCCTCGGGTTCTACGGATTCGGAGACTCCTCTTCGATCAGAGCTTTAATTTTGGCGGGGAAAGACAGTAGGATGATGAAGAGGGTGAAGACGTTCTCCTGTTTCTATGAGGATAGGTCGAGGATCTATGCCACCTACCAGGACGACTCCCCTCTCCCCCCCGCTTCTCTCTCTTCTCTCTCGTCCTCCACCCCCTCTTCCTCGTCTCTTTCTTCTCTTTCTTCCCTTCCTCCCTCTTCTGTCTTCGGATGTGTGGGAGAGAGGGGGAGGGACTGAGGTTTAGCTATTCAAACGCAGTCGGAGACACTTTCGACCTCTTCCCATCTGCTATCATCCGCATCTCCTCGCCTCTCTCTCCCCTCTCCTCCCTTTCTTCTCTTGCTGCTTTCCCTTTCTTTTCCTCTTCTCTTTACCCTTCCCCCTCTTCCTCTTTCATCTCCAAGTATGCCCAGTCATGTTCACCTTCTTCTCTCCTCTTCCTCAACGCCATCTTCTCTCCATCTTCCTCTGCGTCCACCTCTTCTCTCTCCTCACTTTCATCTCTCTCTCCCCCTTTCCTCCTCTTCCTCTGCCTATTCTTCCTCCCTCTCTTCGTCCTTGTCTTCCCCTGCCTCTTCCCTTCCCCCTCTTCCTCTTCCCCTTCCCCCTTTTCTGAGCTATTTCGCTTTGTTACCCCTGATGGAGTCTTGCTGAAGATATTTTCCAACGGTGACGTCATCGCACTTTACCCCGATGGGTCTGTCCTTGTGTGCACCGTCCTTTCCAACTCCTCTCTCTTCAAGTCCCACGTGCAGGAAGTCCTTCACCCCAAGCCTACCCCCTTCCACCGTCAAAAGAACTCTCTCCCCTCTTCCTCTTCCCTCTCTTCCTCCTCCTCTTCATCGTCCTCTTCATCCTCCTCTTCATCCTCCTCTTCATCCTCATCCTCCTCTTCGTCTGGGCCTCTCCGTTCTATTTGCGTGGAGGACTATGTATCGTTCTCAAACAGAGTGTGGATCAGACTGGATAAGAGGGGAAGGTTTCACCTCGTACCTCTCTCCTCCTCCCCCTTCTCCTACGCCAAATGGAGGGGCGGAAGGGGAGACAGGGAGAGAAAGGAGAGGAGGGAAAGGGAGAGAGAGAGGGACGCGGAGAGGGACCGCAAGAACAAGAGGAGGGAGAAGGGAAAGAAAGAGGAGGAGGAAAGCGACGAGGACTTGTTTACTTGTCCTCTTCCTCCCTCTCTCTCCTTCCTTTCCTTCATACCTCTTGCCCCTGCGTTTTTCTATCCTTCCTGTTCGGAGAAGAGAGGAGAGGAGCAGCAGAAGGAAGAGGACGAGAGAGCAGAGGCGGACGAAGAGGATGGGAGGGTTGGGGGAGTGCAGTTCGGCTATTCGTTGGGAAGAGAGATCTTGCTTCCCCTCCCTCCCTTACGCTGCTCTTCGTCCCGTGACATACTCTCCTCCTCCTCTGTATTTTCAAGAGAAGATGGGGTACAAGTACTCACTTACAGCAACGGTCTCTCTGTCGTTGTACACGCAGACGGAACTAGGTTCTTCTCCGTATCCTCCGTATCCTCCTCCACCTCTCACACTCTCTCCTCTGTGTTCTCTCCCTCCTTCTCCCCCTCTTTCTCCCCCTCCTACTCTTCTCCCGACCCTTCTTCATCTTCTTCCTCGCCCTCTTCCTCCACCTCTTCTGCCCGAGAGTTCAAAATATCCCACCTCATTGACATGGGAGGCGGAAACGTCGTTCAAATTGAGAACTTTCTTCCTCCTCCCCCTTCGGAGATGGATGAGGCAGAGAGCGAAAAGGAAGGGGCGAAGGGTGGCAGAAGAGAGGGCGACCGCTTGCCATCCATTGAATCCCTTTCCTTCGCCCACTCATCTTTTGCCTCCTCTTCCTCTTCCTCTTCCTCTTGGTTTGCTCGTGGGTCAATTGAGGATCTTTCCCTTTGGAGAAGGCAGAGGAAGAGGAGGACGGAAGTAGCTGTGGGGACGAGGGACGGAGCGAGGATCGAGAAGAGAGAGAATAACGGAGTCTTCTTCTCCAAGGTTGGACTGGGGGCTGTCATTTGTTCTCCGTACAGGGTGGAGGGAAAGAAGACCAGGGGTAAGGCTAGCGGAAAGGAGAGGGAGAGAGAGAGAGGAAGGGGAAAGGGAAGGGGAATCCAAGAGGAGGAGTCGGTGGAGGAGGAGGATCCCTTCACCTCCGAGGCTCAAAAGATTGTGTGCGTAGGAAGCTCTGTGTTGGAAAGAACGATGCACGTGGAGAGGGAGGAGAGGGAGAAGGAGGAGCAGTGCAGGAAGGAGGACGAGGAAGAGGAGAGGAAGGGAGGCAAGGGCAAAGGAAAAAGGGAGAGCTCATACGCCTCAGACTCCTTTTCTTCTTCTATTCAGATCCAGGCCCCCTCTACGTTCCCTACCTCTTCTTCCTCATCATCTGCTGCCTCTCTCTCTTCTTCCGACCCTTCTTCTCCTGAGTCTGTTTCTTCCTCCGCTCGTACTCTCTCTCCTGAGACAGTCTCGTTCCTCCTTTCTTCCTCCGTCCCTCCCTCTCCTCCGATTCCCCCGCAACATCAATGTCTTCGATCTCTCTCCGTCCGCTTCTTCGTCCTCCTCCTCCTCTGTCTCTACCTCCTCCACCTCTTCCTCTTCGTCTGCTTCTGCCTCTGCCTCTGCCTCTGCTTCGATCCGTCTTCTCTCGATCGATTCACACGACAATTTCTACTCTGTTTCCCTCTGCCAGTCAGATCTCTCCCTCTCTTCATCCTCGTCGTCCTCACCCTCTTCATCTTCTCCTTTCCAGTCCAGGACGGAGACCCTCAAATTGAGAAGACAGCTCATCTTTGGAAACGATGATGCACAGTCCTCTGGGGAACTGGGGAAGGTGGAGGAGAGAGAAGGTGAGGGAGAAGGAGAAGAGGAGGATGGAGAGAAGGAGGAGAAGGAGAGGGAGAAGGAGGAGAAGGAGAGGGAGGAGAGGGAGAATGATGAGAAGGAACGGGCGAGGGAGAAGGAGAGGAGGGAGAGGGAGGGAGGCCGAGGAAGGAGAGGGAGGAGGGAGGGAGACGAGGACGGAGTAGAATGCGTGTTGTTGAGAAACAGACACTCCCACAACCTCTCCTCCTCTTCTTCCCTTCCCCCTTCGTCGTCCTCTTCCCTCCACCTCGTCTTCCTTCTCTATTCCTTCTCGTTTTTACGTGAACTGCCCGCCCTCTTCCGCTCGCTTGTTCGTCGTGTGTCCCGGGGGGGAGGAATCGAAATCTTGAGAGACCAAGACGTACTCGACTACATCTCTCACGCCAGGAACAAAACGGGGACACTCCTCCTCCCCCTCTCTTCTCTTCTTCTCCCGCGTTCTCCCCTGCTCTATCTTCCTCCCCTTCTCCTTCCTCCCCTTCTTCCTCCTCTTCCTCCTCTTCGATCATACACCGCATCCTGTGTCCTCTGTCCCCTCCTCCTCCCTACTCCTCCTCCATCGTCATCCCTGACTCCTTCCGTTTCTCAGTCACTCAGTTCTCCCTCCTCCTCTCTCCCCCTCTCCCCTCCAGCCCTCCTCTTCCTCATCCTCTTCTCCCTATCCTGTCTCTTCCTACGTTCCTCCGCCCGTCTTCTCTTCGAACCTCCTGAATGGAATGCAGGAGAAGAAAAAGAGGAGATATTTAGTGGGCAGATATTTCGAGGAGAGAAAGGAAATGACTCGGAGGGATCTACTCTTGTCTTGGTCTATGTACCTCAAACACATCAAGGCTATGCAGGCAGTGGGAAACAAGACCCTCTTCTCTCTCTCTTCCCTTCCCTCGCTTTCTTCCGTTTCCTCATCCTCGCTCTCTTCTTCCCTCTCCGCTGTTTCTTCCTCTTCCCCCTCATCCTGCTCTTCCTCCTCCCCCATCCTAATCAACCTCTTTTCCCTCCCCTCCATCGGCTCTTCTTCTCTTTACAACTCCTTCTACTCGCGTGCTCGCTTTCCCCTCTTCCTCCTCTTCCTCACTTCTCTCTTCTTCTATTCCGTTGTCTTTCCCCTCTTCTTCTGCTTTTTGGCTCTCCCTCTCTCCTGATTTCTGATGTGGATGGAGAGGATGAGGAGGAGGAGGAGGAGGAGGAGGAAGGGGAGGAGAAGGAGTGGGAGATAGTGGAAAGAGGAGATAAGGGGGAGGAGACTGAAGAGGAGGAGGAGAGAGAGAGAGAAGAGGTTTTCGCTCTCATCAAGCAAGCGAAGAGGGAGGAGAGGGAGAAGGAGAGGGAGAGGGAGAAGGAAAGGGGTCGCAGAGGGAGGTAGTGGGAGAAGAGGAGGAGGAAGAGGAAGAGGAAGAAGAAGAGGAGGAACTGAGAGCAATCGATGAGTTTGTGGGAAGAAGAGAGGAGGAGGAGAGTGGAAAAACAGATGCGGAGACAGAGAGGGAAATGGGAGAAACGTGGGATGGCCTGAGGAGAGAAGAAGATATTTTGTCTCTTGCAAAGAGAGATATTTATGTTAACGAAGACGAAGATGGATTCATAGTCATCGGAAACTACCATGGGTACTCTCCCTCCTCTTCTTCCCCTCTTTCTTCCCTCCTTCCTCCCTTTCTCCTTCCTCAGCCTCCTCTTCATCTTCTGCTCCGTCTTCATCCCCATCCTCTTCGTTTTTAGTAGGACCTCACATCGATAACAATGTGAATGCAAAGGAACACTCCACATATCTCTTCCCTTCTCCCTCGTCCTCCTCTGCACAGCCCTCCTCCGTCCCATCTCTCTCTCCCTCCTTCTCCACCCCCTCCTTCGCCCCCTCCACTCCCCCTTGTTCGTCTTTTTTCATCTTCTCTTTCCCCCTGCTCTTCTCTTGTCCTCCTCGTCCATTGTCTTTGCCAGCTGTCTTCTCCTCTCTTTCCCCCCCTCCCTCAATGTCCCTGCTTTCCCTCTCTTCGTCATTGCTTGATCATCCTTCCCCTTCCTCTTCAGACGCCACGTTCTTCGTTCTATCTGCGCTAGAGGAGGAGAGGGAAAGAAGGGCAAAGACGGTGCAGGAAATGACCCCGGAACAAAGGAAGGGGGCGAACGAGGCCTACAAGAGAGCCCTTTGCGCCCTCTCCTCCTCCCTCGCCCTCCTCTCGTCAATCCTCCTCTCCTCCCTCTCCTGTCCCTTCGATCTCTCTCTCAAGTCCCTCTCCCTCTCTTCTAGGACTCACTCCCTTCCCTCTTCCTTCTCGCCCTCAATCTCCCACTCCTCCGTGTCCTCCTCTATCTCGATCACCAGGTCTTCTAAATGGGACCAATTCCTTTCTACTTTCCCCCTCCCTCTCCTCCTTCATCCCCTCTCTCCTCCTCCTCAGTGGGTTTGGAGTGTACGACCCGTCGGCCCCTCTCCCCCCTCCCCCTCTTCGTCCTTCTCTTCCTCTTCGTTCTTGTCTATTGATTCTCCGTCCTCTTCTACTGCTTCTTCCCCCTCTACCTCCCCTTCCTCTTCGTCCAACCGCTATTTCTCTTCGCCTTCTTCCCCTTCCTCTTCCCATTCCTCTTCTTTTATCCCCTCTTCTCTCTCCCCTGAGCTCTTATCTGTCCTCACCTCCGACTCCTCTTCCCTTTCGCAAATCATTTCCTCCACAGTCATCTCTTCACTTCCCTCTTCCTCCTCCTCTTCATCACCCTCCTCCTCTTCGTCTTCATCCCCTTCTCTTGTGTCTCTGTCCCCCAGTTTCTTTTCTTCAGTGGTGTTTACCCTTAGTTCTTCCCTTCCTTCTATCAAGGCTTCCTCTTCCTTCCTCTCTTCTCTCGCACACAGAGTGGAGAGGGAGGCGGAAGACGTGGTAGCGGAGAAGAAGAGAACAGGTAAAAACAACGCCGATGAGGGAGAGACTGAGAGGGAGATCAGGAAAGATGGAAGGAGGGTCGGGGCGAAGGAGAAGAGGACAGGAGAGAGTGCGTGGGAGGAGAGCAGGAGGAACGAAGACCCCTCGTTCTACTATGTCGATCTTTTCGGATCTCCGGTCTTGCTCTCTTCTTCTTTCGGCATTTCTGCCTCTTCTGGTTCATCTGCCTCTCTTTCGACCTCCTCTGCTTCCTATGCGGCTGATAAGAGTGGAGGAAGGGGAGAAGGCGAAGGATGGGGAGAAAAGGAGGGAGTAGAAAGGGAGAGCGAAAAAGAAGGAGAGAGGAGGAGAAAAGAAGGAGGGAGAGAAGGGGAGAGGGGAGTGGGATGGGAGCCAGTGCTTGTGTACGACGATCATCTCAGGTTCCACCCTATCCAAAACTTGGACTCTTTCTATAAGGCACGCAAACCCAAGAAGGTCGTATCCTCTTCCCCTGTCTCCTCTTCCCTTCCCCACCTTCCTTTCCCCTCTTTCTCTGCTGATCAAAGAGGGAAGGAGAGGAGGGGAGATGGGAGAGGAAGGGAGAGGAGATCGAGAGAGAGAGAGGAGGCGAGGGGAGGGAGGAGGACGATGAGCCTCCCTTGTCTGTCCGAGACATGCTGACGATCACCAACGAGGCTTCTCCCTCCTTCTCCTCCGCACCATCTTCTCTCTCCTCTCTATCCTCATCTCGCCGCATGGACGCCCTTCCCTCTGTTTTGCAGTCGTCTGTACCTCCCACCTACTCCCTCCCCATTTCTTCATCTTCCCCATCCTCCTCCCCTTCTTCCTCGTCCTCCTCTTCCTCGAAACCCTCCAAGTCTCTTGCAACGTTCCTTCTGCAGCCATCAGTGGCTGACTTCGGGAAGGTGAGAAAGGGGTGTTCGTATCGCATTCCATTGCTCCTCACAAACACTGGTCCCTCGATCGGTCGTTTCTCTGTGGTTCAGCCCCTCCGTCCTTCGGACCCCACTGACCCCACCCTCCTCCATGCATCGTACAAGCCAGGCCTCCTTGCCCCCGGTGTCCAACGCACACTCTTCCTCGATCTGTTCGCGGGAAGAAAGGGAGACATATCTTCTTCCCTCACTGTGCGCACTGAGAAGGCGTCGTTTGTTCTACCTATCGTCGCATCAGTTGTTGAGGACATGCCTTCCCCCCTCTCTCCGCCTTCTCATCCCGCCCCCAGTCCCCCTCTGACTCTCCCTCTCCCACTTCTTCCTCTTCTTCCTCCTCTTCCTCCTTTGACCCCTCTTCCTCTGCAGATGTTCATGTCTCTTCCTCTGCTGTCCCCGAAACGCTCCCCAAGATCTACAGGAAGTAGGCTGCACTAGACTGATTAAGTAAGATTACGTAATCATCTATTTCAACCACAACGTGACAACCACACCAACTCTTTTCAATGTTCTTTTTCAATGTTTTCTTTCTTCAACCTTCTATATTTTTACTTTCTCGTTCTTTGTATTTTTGTTATTCCCTTCCTCTATTATGTTTTTCAGCTTTGAAAGTTTCCTTTTCTTTAATCGACCTCATTTCCCTTCAACTGCTCATTTGTTTGACCAACTTTTAGTTCGTATTCTTGTTTTTTGTTTGGCTACTGCGTTGGTTTCCAAACTGTTCTTGCTTCAACCTCCTTCGCTTGGGTCTAGTGTTTGTCTCACTGCGTCTGTTTTATTCGTTGTTAACTATCTTTTTTTATTTCTAATGCAATGCGTCTACTCTTGTTTCGTTTACTTTATCATCTGCGTTTCATATAAGCATTTATGTTCGTGATCTCAGTACGTCTTGTTCGTTAATGTTTATTATCTTTTCCCCTATTTTGCCTAAAATTTGCATAATAAAAGATTTCACCGTATTAACAAGTACCATTTGCGCACATCGTAAACTGTGTTTGACTGCTTATACTGTTTATTTTTTACCCTTTAATCACAAGTTAGCTGCATTGTGTACCCGCTCTTTACATGTATGTGTGATATAACCAAATACACTTGCATGCAACAAAAAAACAGTCCTGGTCAAATCAACTGACTACAAGAATAACAATTCGCTACCTATTTCGAGGATTCTTGGTCAAACACATGAGTTATTCTCGTAGATTGACCTGTTTATTTTGCTTTTTATTTTGTTTCATTTGAGTGTACATACTACCTAACCCTGGCAGTACGCATTGCGATTAAAAATGACAGCTAAACGAATCGATTATAACATATCATACATCATTCACGAGTAAGATAGGGTTATCAGCAGAAGACATAGTAAAAAAAAACAGACAGTTATGACAATAGAGGAAATACCAAATATCATACAGACAAAGAGTATATGGTTATCTAGTAGATCCCAGTGATTTAAGAGCTTGTAAAGATTTAATTCTGGATGGAAGTAGATATAGATAGGTGAATATGCATAGACCATAGACACAGATGAACAGAAACATACGATGCAGCATAACATATAAAAAGTATCACAACAATTACTCTAACAATAACGAAGGAAGAAAGGCTGAGAAGGCTAGAAAGGGAGCAGGATGGCCCTAAGCTCAAGCACAGGCATCCTTACAACCAACGCCACACGGACATTAGAAAACAAACCCACATGCTGCTTCACATTCAGCTTCTGGACTGAGAGATTTTTCTCTCCACTAGATACAGAAGTGCCGGTGCTTTTCCTCTCTTTTGGAAACACTCAATCGCGGATTCAAACGCAAGGGGTGAGTGGAAACGAGGGAAAGAAGCCCAAGAGGAGGAGGAGGAGAGAGAGGAGTCAAAGAAGGAGAGGGATCCGTAGACCGAAACAAATGAGGGAGACCACTCCACATCCAAATCAACATCCGATGAAGACTTGTTCCCCCTTTCGCCCCTCCCCTTTCTCCACTCCCTCTCTGCGTATTTCTCCCCTTTCCCTTTCCTGTTACCCTAGCCCCGCTCTTTCCCTTCCCTGCCCCTGCCTCTTCGCGTGTCTGCGTCCCTTCTTCCATTGCCCTCTTTTGATTCATGGCTACACTTACTGTTCCAATTGAATATTCCAAGGGAAACTTCTTATCGAACTTGAAGATGAAGACTTCTAGTTGATTTAGTTTGTTAAAACCTGTGACGATCGCATTGCAAACGACGAGGGGAAGGGAGGATGCAAAGGAGGGGAACGAAGGGTGAGAGCGGAGGAAGCTGGAGAGACTTCTCTCTCCAACGGAGTAGGAAAAGGAAGAGAGGGCGGATAGGGCGGATCTGAAGGAGGCAAAGAGAGAAGGGGGAGGGGTGGGAAGGAAGAGGGGCAGAGAAGGGAATGACTGAGCGTACTTGCTTCTAACTTGAGGGTTTGATAAGAGCTGAAGCAAAGCCTCTTCTTCATCGTCTCCTTCTGTAGCTTCTTTGGCCTTTGCCTTCCTTACCCCTGTCCCCACCTCTTTCTCATCCACCACACTTGCAATATATGAAAGGAGGCTATCTCTCTCTTGAGTCGCTCTCACTATGAGCTCGCTCAACTGCACATCCAGAGAGGCATCGCTTGCCGTCTTCGCTTGTTTCTTCCTGTCATTGCAGGTGCCACATACGCTGGCGATAGGGGAAGAACGGAGGAAGGAGCGGGTGGACAAGAGAAGAGAGGAAGATGAACAATCGGTAAGTAAGGTGGAGGGGGGAGCAAAGGGGGAAAACAGGAGGGGGGAGGAGGAGGGAGAGGTCGAGGATGAGGAAGGAGAGGGAGAGGGTGAAGAAGGAGAGGGAGGGGTGTAGGGATGCAAAGATCCTAGGAAATGGGAGAAGAATGAGTTTGGAATGACCCCATCCCCTCTCAGTCTGTCAGCCAACCCTTCCATCAAGCAGAGGAACTCTCTATCTGTTATACGATCACCCAACCCTCTTCTCTCCTCCATGTTGTAGACGGAAAGACGCTCATCTCCCTCCTCTCTACTCTCCCCCTCTCTCTCCCCTCCCTTTCTCCTCCTCATCCGCTGCCCTAGACTCTTTCATCACCGAATCCCCTCTTCTATCCCCACTCCTCTCCCTTCTATCCCTCCCCTTCTCCTTCCTTCCTTTTTCCCCTTCCGCCTCCTCTTCCTCTTCCTCCAGTCGAACCCCTCCCCCATCTGATCGTGGGTCAGGAATAGAGGACAGAGTGGAATGGGGCAACTCAGAGGATGAGTCAGAGGATGCAAGGGAGAATGAAGTGGGGGGTTGTGGAGAGATAGAGTGGGGGCGAGTCACTGAGGAAGGGAGAACAGAGAGGGTGGTGCACGTTGAGAGGGACGCACAGGGAGAGGACGAAGTGGGTGATGATGTCCGGAAATCTTCTGATAGGTGACGTGAAGTGGGAGTATTCCGAGAAGTTCAGGGCGAAATGGTGGAACAAGTGAGGAGGAAGGGGAGGGACGGGAGGGGGCAGCGTGAACGACGAGGAGGGGGAGAAAGAAGATGAGGAAGCGGAGAAAGAAGAAGATGAGGAGCTCTGAGGTCTAGTCCTCGCTCCTTCCTCCTCTCTCCTTCTCTCTCCTTTCCTTCCCTCGTCACTCCTCCCTCCCCTACCACCTTTCTTTCCCCCTCCTCTTGCCTTCAGTCCTCCCTCCTCCACACAAACCGCTCTCTTCTCTTCGAAATCTTCTCGTCCCCTCCTCCTTGCCTCTTCTCCTGTGGCCTGTCCTTCTCCCTTTCCTTCTCTCCTAGCTCTCCCATTCCACTCCCTCGCCACGTCCTCCGACCACACATACTGCGCTTGCTTCATCGGAATGATTAACAAGAACTCCACCAACTGCCTCAAACTGCCACCACACACTCTGATTCTCTCGATAAGAGATGCCAATCTACGCTTCTGATCCTCACCCACCAACACCCCTCCCTTCCTCTCCTCTTCTCTGCTGCCCGCTCTGGCTCCGTCATTCGCCACTCCTCCTCTGTCTCCTCTGCCTCCTCTGCCTCCTCCGCCCGCCCTTCCGTCCCTATCTCTTTCTCCCACGTTGTTTTCATTTGCCCTCGCATCTCTCTCTATTTCCAGACTCCTCCCCTCCTCTTAAATCCTTCAAGTCGATTTCTCCTGTTTCAAGATATTTATTCTCAATTTGAGTGATTCTGATGAGAGAGGAGCGGAGGGCAGAGGCAGAGAAAGATTGGAGAGAGGGAGAGGAGGACTTGCTTGAGAAAGGGAGTCCGAAGGAGAGGAGGAGGGAGGAGACGCGTTCAAGTTCCCTCTGATCTGGCGCAGGGTGTAGGCGGAGGAGGGAGAGGGAGGGAAAGAGAAGAAGACAGGTGTGCGCCACCAATCGGTTCGCTTCCAGCATATACTCCTCTATCATCCTCATTGAGTCCAGCCTCTCTCCCTCTCCCAGGCCCACACTCATCGTCTTCTGCCCCAAATACTCAAACTCCCCTTCTTCTCCTTTTCCCTCCCCGCTCTCCGCACCTCCTTCTTTTCCTCCTTCTCTTCCCCTCTCCTCTCTCGCAATCCAGACAACAAATCAATCATATTTCCAGAGTTCAGAGAATCCTTCTTGTCCTCGTTTTTCGTTTCTTCTTTCATTTCCTTCTCTGTATTAGCAAATGCATAGTCCCCCTGTCCCTGTCCCTGTCCCTGTCCCTTCCCCTGCCCCTTCCCCTTCCCCTTCCCCTCCCCCTGCTCCTCGTCCTCCTGCTTCTTGTTGTCTTGTTTTTCCTTGTCTGCCCTCCTCTGTTCCTCCCCCACGACGACAAATGTTCCCTTTTGTCTGTTCACTGCGAGAGAGAAAGTCTCTCTCTCAAACGTAAGCCTCTTCTTATTGAGACTCAGAGACCCTCCTCCCTTCTCCTCCTCTGCACCCTCCTGCACCCCTTCTCCTCTCCCCTGTTGCTTCCTTTTCTCCGCGTCTCCCTCCTCTGTCTCTATGTCCTTGCACTTCGTATCATCTGATGTAAACCTCCTCTTCCTCATCCTCATTCCCAAAGAAAACAACAGGCGCACATCTCTCACCACTCCCGCTATTTCTCTCTCAATCAAGGAGATGGGGTTGGGGGAGACAGCGACACTAGGAGAAGAGGAGGAGACAACAGAACGAGTGGTGAGGGTAGAGGGAGAGTAGGAGAAGGAGGGGGTGGGGTGGGGAAAGGCGAGGGATAGGAGGAGGAGAAGGGCGTGTGTACGGCGCACTTTCCACCGGAAAGAGGTGTTTACCAACATCAGGGAACTCACGTAGTTGCAATAAAATATCTTCGTCCGTTTCTCTAATCACATGAACGGGGTCCCTGTAATTTTTCCATGTCGTCTCGCCCCCTCCGCCTCCTTCTCCCCTCCTTTTGTCTATCCCACAAATACTCATCTCCATCTTCCTCCTCTCCCTCTCCTTGTCCCTCTCGCACCCCGTTCTTCTCCCTCTCCCTCCCACCTCCATTCCTTCGTCCCCCTCTGCCCCCTCTGCCCCTCACTCCTCCCTTCACATTATCCGTATTTTCGGCCTCCTTCTGCGTACTCCCTCTCTCTGTGATATCTTCCTCCCCCTCTCCCTTCGTCTTCTCCTTCACGTTGTGCGCACACTTGCCCCTCTTCTGCCTCCATTCGTCATACAGGTCCACCAACTTTTGTGCCGTGTAATAGTCTAGTTTGGATCTGCTCCAAATAAGAGACTTCGAAAAGAAGGGCTGGAAGGGGAGTGTCCTTCCCTTGGCGTCGACGACGAAGAAGAGAGAGAATGCCCACCTCTCCTTCCCAGCATCTAAAGAGAGAATGTCTTCGCACAGAATCCTTGGGAGCATAGGCACCACTTGGTTCACCAGATAAACACTTGTTGTCCTCTCCATCGCCACGTCGCACAGTGGGGAGTTAGCACGCACCACATGGGAAGCATCTGCGATATGCACTCCTATGCGGAATAGAGGGGAAGAGGGAGAAGAGGAGGAGAAGGAAGAGGGGGGAAGAAGGGGGTGACCGACAGTGCGTCGTCGAGATCCCTTGCAGTGGGGGGATCTATCGTGAAAATACGGAGGGGCGAAGGTCTGCCCTAGGAAGAAGAGAAGAGGGAAAAGGAAGAACAGGGAGGATAGGGAACGTAAAAGAGATGAAGAGGAGGGCGGGGGAGGAGAAGGAGAAGAAAAGGAGGAGGAAGGAGACTCAGTTTGGCTATGAGTTTGTTCAAGGATCGACTGGAGTTGAGTCTCTCGTAGCTCTCCTATCTCCCCCTCTGTGAACGACTGGGCAAAGGAAAGAGCAGTTGGGGGAAGGACTGTAAAAGTCGATCTCACTCTCTCAGAGTCTGGAGGTCCCTTTCCTCACTACCAAATAACAATTCACTGCCCACTTCCTGTGCTACACTTAACTCATACCAGACCTCACATCCTACATCCTCTCCCCTTCTCTCCTCCGGCCTGGTCCTGCTTCCCCGTCCCTCTTTTCCCTCCTTCCCCCTAGTCTTCTTTTCGCTCCTCTTCACCCTCCTCCTTTCCCCTCACAACGAACATGTACGAAGCGCCGATGAAGCCATGAGTGAGAGAGAGACGACAGCGAAAGCCAACTCAGAGGAGGAGGAAGAGGGCGAGGAAGAGGATGAGGAAGAGGAAGATGAAGAAGTGGAATGCAAGAGGGGGAGAGAAGAGAGAGAAGGGTGGAAAGGGTGAGAAGAGGAAAACAAAGCTTCTTCATCCTCTTCCTCCTCCTCCTCCCTCTCCTCATCATTTTCCTCTTCTTCGTCCTCCTCATCAAAACCCCCATCCTCACAATCTCCCCTCTCCTTCCCCCTCATCTCCCTCCACCCCTTCGTTGTCCCTATCTTCCTCTTCTAAAAGAGAAGCTACGAGATTTTTGAAGCTACTCATCCTCCAATCCTTCTCCCTCCTCTCCTCCTCTCCTCCTCTCCCTCCATCTCATCCTCCCTTCATTATTTCCTCTTTGAACTAAGCGCTTCCCTCCATTCTTCGTCCCTTCGCTCTCTTAGAGTGGAGAACTTCGAATTGAGAGGAGAGGAGTCTTCTTCTTGATGGGAGGAATATGCGATCAGGGTCGTGTGACTTCTCTGCCTGCCTCCCTCTGCATCTGCTCTCTCCTCCTCATCCTCGCGCAACTGCCGTTCCCTCCTCTTCTTCTCCCTCTCCCTCGCTTGTTTTCCTTTCTTCTTCTTTCCCTTCTGCCTCAATCTCTTCTTCCTCCCTCCTCCTCCTGACCGTCCCCCCTCCTCGCTGTCCTCCTCTTCATCGCCTTCTCCTTTCTCTCTCCCCTTCTCCCCCATTTCTATCCACCGTATTTACCCCTTGTTTTCTGAGCTTCTGTTTCCTTTTCTTGCGTCCCACTTTCCTCTCCTCTCCCTCCCCCTCTCCCTCCCCTCACCGTTTCCTTTTAACTGATCCCTCCCCTCTTGTTCTTTCCTTCGCTCACTCTTTTCCCGCTCCCTGATTGTCCACATCCCCGCTCCCTCCTCCTCCACTCGTTTGTACAGACATCTGAATTCTCTCCGAAGGCTCAGTACATGAGGAGAAGGAGCATGGAGGAAGGGGGAAGACGAGCATGCAGAAGGAGAGGCAGAGAGAGAGGGAGAGATAGAGGGAGAAGCAGGAGGAGAGGAAGAGGCAGAGGAGAAGAAGAGGTAGAGGAAGAGCAAGTGAGAAGAGGGAATGAGATAGGGAGGGACTTGAAATATATCAAGGAGTGGATGGCACTCATGTACTTGAGACAAGTACCATCAGCCAAAAGAAGAGCAACAACGCTTCTTCTCTTTCTCCCCTTCCCGACTCCTTACTCCTCTCTTTCTCTCTCGCTACCAACCCTTCCCTGTATTCCCTTCTCTCCTCCCTTTTTCGCATCACCCTCTCCCCCTACTTTTATCCGCGGTGATTCTCAGTTCTAAATATCCTCCAATTACACTCATTTCGAAACGAGGAAGCACACATGCACTCATATTTCACTCTGAGATTTGATTCTCTTCGAGATGAGGTAGAAAAGCGAGGAGGAGAAGGAAGAATAGTTGACGCTGTCGAGAAGAAAGGAGCGGAAGAGAGGAGCTATGAGTGGTTGCGGAGTTTTCTGGTCGTAGCTTGTTTCCTTCTGCCGTGCCATCCTTCGCTCTCCCCTCCTCTTCCGCTCTCCTCCTTCCGCCTTCAAGGGTTCCTTCAGCTCCCCTGTTCTGAACATTACCCTTCGCATTCACATTGCTCGTATTCCCATTCCGCTTGTTATCCTGGTCTTTGTTACTGTTTTTACCATCATTGAGCTTCTTATTCGAATGGAAACAAGACATAAAGGGAGAAACGCTGAAGAAACAGTGCTTCCCACTCTCGAATTGAGAACGCAGAGCAGGAGTAGAAGAAGGATAAGGAAGGGGAGAGTGAGAAGAAGGGGAGGGAAGAGAAGGAGAGGAGGACGAAGTGCTACCCATGAGTATTTCTCTTTCCTGATCAGTCAGCAAAAGATCTCCAAACCCTTCCTCTTCCCCCTCCTTCTCCTTTCCCATACGCCTCTTCTTCTACTCTCCCGGCACCGTTCAGCCTTCTCTTCCTATAGCTCTCTGCCTCACTTTCAACCAGATTCGCTGTCCCTTCCTTTTCCTCCCTTTTACTCAACATCTCTTTTTCATTCTGCTCCTCCCTTCTCACACGCCCCCTCTTCCTCTCTCTCCCTGATCCTCAACGATGGATTTAAATGGTACACCTGAAAGGGTGCGGCAAGCACGAGTGAGAGGGGCAAGAAGAAGAGGGAGACGGAGGAGGAAAGAGGAAACGGTTGGAAATTAAGAGAGAGAGGACTGGAATGAGGGAGAAGAAGAGAAGGAGAGACAGAAGAGAAGAGAAGGCGAGACGTCAAAAGCACACGAGAAGGGAGAGGATGATGAGGAGGAGGAAATAAAGGGGAGGTGGACGAGGTAGGAAGGAGAGGCAGTGAGGGAGAAAGGTAGGTGAGGTGGAAAGGAGGGGAGTTGTTTCTGAGGAACGGAAAGAGGGGGTAGGAGGGGGAGGAGACAGAGGGAGAGTATGCAGAAAGGAGGTCACAGAAGGAAGAGAAGACATTGTGCAGAGCAACTCAAGAACGTCTTTTAGAACGCGAGGCAGTGCATGGAAATATGAAAAGATCGCTAGTTTCCTTTTGTTTCTTGTTGTTTCTACCTCCTCTTTTCTCGCCTCTCTGGATCCTCATCCCTCTCCCTTCAGCCCTTCTCCCTCTCCCTTCCTGATTCCCTGACCCTCACCCCCTCCCCTCGTTCTCTCCCCTTCTCCTCTCACCCTTAGCTTCCTCCACAAGAGAACCGAACGCTGATCGGATGATGAAGAAGCGATACAGAATCGCGATTTTTTGTTGGTAAAATATCTCCCTGACTTGCACTTCAGTTTCCAAAGTTTTGCGGAACAGATCAGGGAAAAGTAGAAAATATGGCTGAACCTCCTCTCCGTAGCTGAGTCCTGCCTTCACCCCTCCCTCTCCTCCTACCCCTTCCACGCCCTTTCTCCCCCCATTCCCTCTCTCATTTCCTCGCCCACCTCCTCTTCCCCTTTTCCTTCACCTCCTCTCCATCCATCCTCCACTATCCTTGCTCGTTCTGTCTCATCATCTCCTTTTCCCTCTCTGTTCTCTCTCCTGTCCCCTCGAATGCTCCCTCCTCCTCTCTCTCCACCTCCTCCTCTTCTTCCTCTCCCACCTCAGGGGCTTCACCAGCCAAGATAGATATCTTTCCAACCTGGACCAGTATATCGTCTCCTTCCTTCGAGAGGCCCTGTCCTTC
>JAWNMU010000228.1:0-65000 GCA_035043665.1 Drosophila quasianomalipes
TGAGGAGAGTAGAGAGGGAAGCGGATGAGGGGTGGAGATGAGGGTTCGGCTTTGTTCGCAGTGCTTGGTGTCTTTGAATGAATTGGTGGAGGATGAGGACGAGAAGGAGACTGCAGAACCAGAGGAAGAAAATCCTATACAAGAAAGCTTACTCCCTTGCAGTGAAGAGGATCGAGTGCGCTCAGGGCTGAAGGAGGAGGAAAAGCGAAAGGGGGAAGGGGAGGCAAGGGGAGGGGAAAGGGAAGGAAGGAAAGGGAGAGAGAGGAGGTTGACGAGGAAGCAGAAGAAGACGGAATAGAGTGTGCTGACTACGACTCTGATGTCGAATGTTTGGTACAGGAAATTCTAAATTCGAATGACTTGGCCAAGTTTGGAATCCACGGTGCACGGGCGAGTGAACTCAAGAAAGACGACGGCGAAAGAGAGGGAGGAAGCGAAGCGGGAAGGGAAGGAGGAGGAAACGAAAGAGAGAAGGAAAGAGGGCTTTTCGGTTTGAAGCTGGGAGAAGGAGTGAATGCAGATGAGGAGGGGGGTAGAAGACGGAGAGCGAGAAAGAGAGGAGGGAAAGAAAGAAGAGAGTGGAAGGGGGAGGGGAAGGGGGAGGGGAAGGGGAAGGGGAAGGGAAAAGGGGTTCAGAGGAGGGAAGGATGAGAGGAAGAACGTTTCATTCTCTGACGGTGAAAGAAGAAGAACAAGACCATGGACTAGACTCATCTCCTCCTTCTTCCTCCTCTTCTTCTTCCTCCTCCTCCGTGGACTGGTTGTTGGTATGAGGCGAGGACCACTTCCCGGTGTCTCCTTTCCCAAATTGAGTGTTTTTTCTTCAGTGGATGCTTCAGTTGTTATTCTCTTATCCGCTATCAAAGTCTGTCGCTCTTGTCCTCTCTTTCCCGTCGAGGTCTCCTTTCCCCCTCGGACTCCCTGCCTCTTTCCCTCGCTCTTTGTTCGGACAGATCTCCCCAGATCTCCTCCCTCGCCCTCTCCCTATGCAACGCAATCGTCCGCAAAGTGTCCTCTTCCTCCTCCCTCTCCTCCTCCTCTGTCTCTTCCTCTGGATCTTCATCCACCTCTGCATCTGCCTCTGCACTGTCATCATTTCTTTCTCCTAAGGTAATGCTAGGTATCAAGTTGGGCCACCTCCTCCACTCCTCGTCTCTCAAGCTCTCATTCGATCCCACGGACATGTTCACTCTCTCTCCCTATCCCTTCCCCGCTCCCTCCTCCCCTCTCCTCCCCCTCGGCCTCCTCTTCTCTGTCCTCTTTCTCTTCATCCTCTTCCCTGTTCTCTTCCTTCTCCAAGGCCTCCTACTCGCCCCTCCCCCTCGACTGTAGCTGTTCTTTAGTATGGCGCTCAGCGGAGGAAGGTGGGGAAGGGAGAGGGACAGGGCTGCTGCCTTTGCCTCAGACACGCTATCTCTCTCTCTCCCTCTCTCTGTCGCCAACACTCTCTTTTCTGCACTTGTCGAGCACCCTATCTACTCTACTTCTACTTCTTCTTCTTCCTCTTCTTCCTCTGGTCCTTCCTTATTAACCACGGACGCCCACCTTCTTCCGCCCTCATCTCCGTCTCCCCTTCCCCCCTCCTCCTTCGCTACCTCTCCATCTTCCTCCGCTTCCTCCTCCTCCTCGTCTTCCCTCTCATCCTCTCCCCTTTCCTCCTCTCCCTTTCCTCCCTGGATTGGGGTGAGATCGAGGGGAATCGCTTCCTGTCTGTGTTGTCATCGTTCTTGTCCGAAGAAGGAGGAGAGAGAGATTGAGACCGAACAGGAAGGGAGAAGGGCAGAAGGAGAGCATAAGATCCAGGATCAGAAGAAGGGGAAGGTGTATTTCTCTCGTGCATCGCTCCCCCTTTCTCTCTTTAAAGCATTTTCTTCGCTAATCCCCAGTCCTCTCTCCTCTGCCTCCTCCCTCTCCTCCCTACCTTCATCCTCCTGCAACCCCTCCCTCTCCCCCTTTCTTCCCTCTCCTCCCTTTCCTTTGTGTCCTCTCTCCTCCCTCCCTCCCACCCTCTCTCCCCTCCTCTCCCTTCCCTTCCCCTTCTTTCTCATCCTCCTCCTTCTCTTCTACCCCATCTGCACTCTCTTTTGACTCCTCTTTCCTCCCCCTTTCTCTTCCCTTCCTCAACCTCAATGGAAATCAATCATATTCTCCAGTCGACTCACTAGGTACGTATGAGCAAGAGGATGAAGGCAGGGTGAAGAGGAAGAAGTCCTTCGTGTTTGACTCCTCCCCCTCGTCGGCGGCTGCTTGTTCCTCGTCCCCTTCGCCCCTCTCTATTCCCCTCCCCCCTCCCCACCTGGTGAGAGAGGAAGTCTTGTATGTGAGTCCATTGCTGTCATCTCTCTCCTTCGGCGCAAGGGCAGTGGGAAGTGTGGGTCTGGGAGAGCTCAGTCTGTCGTCCCTTCTGCGCTACCTGGACACCCTTGTTTCGTCCAGGGGGTCCGTTCTCTGTTGACTCCTTTATTATCACCTCCTCTCTAGCCTCCGCTCTCCTCGCTGGGGGGATCCGTCGCTCGGTGTGAAGAGAGAGGAAACGAAGACTGAGGGAAAGAAGGGAGGTGAGGGCACAAGTACGGTGAATGGAATTGTGAGTGCGAACGTGAACGAAACGGTGAGGGGTGCGGGTGTTGTCACTGGATGTGGAGAGGGTTCCTGGGGTTTTCCGTTTGTTGGCTCTCCAAGGTGACATCGCATGTGCACTGTCAATGCTGGTCCTCCTCAAGAGAATCCTATGTGTCAGACTCAGGGCAGTACAAGCTGCCTCCTCTGTCTCTGTCTCCTCCTCCGCCCCTTCCTCTTCTGCGTCTGCCTCGTCCTTCTCCTCTTCCTCCTCTCCTCCTTCCTCCGATTCGTCTGACTTCATACTAGCCCTCAATGAGCTTCCTTGGTGTCCTCCCACATCTTCTTCTCTCGCCTCCCACCCCTTCTGCCTCAAGATACAGGAGCAGGTGAAGGAAGGAATGGGAAGAAGAGGAGGGGGAGGAGGGGGAGGAGAGTGGAAGAAGCTAGCTTTCTCCGCTCTATTGGGGACAGATGCATGGGAAGGAACGCTGAAAGCGAGGGGGAGAGGGGAGAGCATGGACCGAGAGGGAGTGTGAGTGTGATTTGAAGTATCTTTGTCTCAGCTATGACCGAGTGCTCTATTTCTCCTCTCTCCTTGACGAACACGGGTCCTCTTCCCTCGGAATTTCTCTTCCCAACCCCAAGACAAAAAAAAAAACACTACTTCTGCGCCCCTCTACCATCTGTTTCTGCGTCCTCCACGCCCTCTGCTCCCTCTGGTTCTGGAAAGGATGCTAAGAAGGGGAAGAAGGGGAAGAAGGGGAAGGGCAAGAAGAGAAACAGGGAATGGAGTGGGAGCGATGAAACAGAGGAAGAAGGAGATGAAGATGAGGAGATGGAGGATACTGATGGGTGCGACGACCAAGAGGAAGAAGTGGGGGAGGTGAAGGAAGAGGAGGAAGAGGGAGGGGAAGGAGACGAAAACAATCGTTGGAACGCAAACCGAAAGGAGGGAAGAAGCAAGGCGAGGACAAGGGAGGGTGTGAAGAGAGTGACTGTTGCAAGGGGCAGGGGGAGAGGAGGGAGGGGAAGAGGAGCAGGTGGAGGTGGAGGGAGGAAAATGGGTATAAATATAGATGAGGAAGTTAGAGGCGACGAAGGGGAAGTGAGTGTAGTGGAGTTGTCTGGATCAGATTACTCTTCTGAAAGCTATTCAGAATATTCCGATCGGAAGCCGAAGAGGCAGAGAACGATATCGACGAGGAAGGCGATGGTCTCACTTGCTCTAATGTTGGAAGCAATAGTTGGCCTTGGCGTAAGTCGCGGGGACAGCGCTGTCCAACAGTGGCCGATTAATTTTATTTATTCAGTGTGTACAAGGAGGTGCTTTTAATGTAAAAGCACTATCTATGTATCCCTTATGGTGCAGTATGACTTCGAAGACGTTGTCTTCGTTGTTTTCAATGTATTACACGTTATCATCCATGGCAGCACGGATGTCAGTCATGCGACTTTTACATATCAATATTCTCAACTAAGCAGCATGCGTCACACTATATGTACCCATGACCTAAAGTGGTTACTTTTCGTTTCTTAATTTATTATGTTTGAATAAATGTCATTATTTTCATACTAGCGTTCGGAAAAGTGATGTTGAAATATGAATGTAACTATGTTAAAAGATATATGATATATTCTCCCTCAGAACCTCATTTACTCGTATGAAAAGTATAATTGAAGTGTAGAAAATGTATATGCTGTTTTTATGTATTGTATTGCATACGTTAAAATGTTGTCAGCTCATTACAAATTCTCGTTTTTTTATGGATAGTGTCGAGTTCAATGTGAATATTCCCACATTCGAAATGTAACTGCATTGAGTAATATGTGTACTGAAAGAATATACTGGGCAATATGTGAATTGTTGGGTCCTGACGGTAATCTCACTTTTATCATATAATATGTTCAAGGGGATAGTTCACTATGCGTTTCCGTGCTGAATTGTTTGGATACTGGCTTGCTGATAAGTCTGTAAGTAATTTATTAGATTGCATTTTATGAATCATATATGTACAGCTTTAGTGGATCTGCAATCGGAATATATAGTGGTTCGTGTGTGTATGGAATTATAGTGTCCTTGTTTGTGTATTAACTAAATCTCTGCTAACACTCAAAACTGCATTGTACTACTCGAATCATTAAATATAACAGACATACCCTCTTATTGTTGCGAATCTCGCAGGAGTGGGTCTCCTCCTCGCTGTCTCTGGGCGTAAGATGTTCATTGTAAGTTGAATGGAATTTATTCGAAAGAGATTACCTAATCACAAGTAATCGGTTTGTCGTTCTCCTGTATTTCCCATACTTTTGTCTCTGCTGTGAATGAAAATTGTCGCTGTGGTGAATCTATTTTTGTCTGGATTTTCCTTGAACTGGAAAGGATACAATACATGCAGTGTTTAGTGTGTGTCTGCTTGTGTTCTATTCGCTCACTCTGATATGAAGTATTTTTCGTCTACTCTTATTTAATGGCTTGTTTGGCATTTATTTGTTACTATTTTTCCGAACGATTGCTTTCATTGTCCGTGGGTGTATCTTATTGCCTGAATTGTGTAGCACCCCGACGTGACGGTGGACTCAGTGGAGAAGGCCAACACTTCCTTTACCGAGAAGCAGGTGCAAGATGCCATTCGTTTCCGTGAGACAAACGGGCGCCTTGCTCAAATTGTTGAGTGGTTAGCTTGGAAGTTCAACGAGTACACCTCTTCCATCCCCCTCGACCCCCACTTCTACAACATCGCCGAGCGTTACAACTCCACCCCCATCCGCCCTATTGAGTACCAGCTCATGGACGCCTATGATGCCTACCTCGCTGAGGCTGCAACCCACACCAACGATGCCGTGGACCCTGAGATGCTCAAGTTCTTCGTGAAGAAGCTCAACCCCGACTTCAACAATGACGTTCTTCTCGAGAGCGCTGTTGCCGGACTCCCTCCCTCTAAGTTCATCGACCCCACCAAGGACGTCGAGAACCAGGTTGTCGAACTTGGAAAGTCTTGGTACGACCGCCCTAAGTTCAGAGCTAAGTCAACCCAACTCTCCCGTGATTTTAGTTTATACGTATCGAGCTCGCTCCGCCTCACTATATTTGCAGGCACCTTAGCTGGCCTCTTTCATTTTTTTTTTATAGCTCTCTATACAATGTATAATCCCCCCTCCGTCTAATCCGAAGCAACTTTCTCAGATCTGAGCGTAGGCGGATAGGTATTTTCTGTTGGTAGTTAAGCCATGCAATTAACTCTACATGCATGTTATTTATAGATTTTTTGTTGTGGCTACAAGTAGTGTCTATGATATATAGTCCCTGAGAAGGCCTAAGAAGGCCTCTCTTTGTTCTCCGTCTGTGCATGTGCCTCATTGGGCGACGTGACGTAAATAAATAATAGCAATCGACTTCATTTGTGTTTGTTTCGCCTTTGTTTCTTTCTCGTGCAAGTTGCACATAGTGTATTAAACCCTTGTTGATCTTTAACTGCACATGAGAGTGTTTCGAGTAGAACTATAAGAAAAAGTTTATTCCAATCTATAGTAGTAGTGCAAGCTAAGTCCATGCGTCAAGCAAACATTCAGTCGAAGAGTTAGTAGAGATGTCAAACCAATGCATGCGAAAATCAATAAAATCAAAGGTTGAAATACACATAGCATACAGGATAAATCTGAAGCTTTTAAGTTCAGTTGAGTTTATTATTTTGAAAAGCGATGGTTTAACGATCATAATGAGTTAGTGAAAAAAGATGTTTTGTTTTTTATTATATCCTTCCTACTGAAGGAACATTGGAGAATAAAAGCAACATCGGTAGCTGTTTCTGAATGAAAGGTGTAGAGTCTCGTACTGTGAAATAATGAGTGACACGGGCAGTCAGACCGCAGAAAGAGCGGCTTTCGCAGTATTATGGCGTGTATGCAGAGGGAAATGAAAAATTAGCAGAGAAGCGAGGAAGAAAAGACAGTAAGAGGATGAGTGACAAGTGTGGTTGGAGGTGAGGAGTGGTTGTGTCTAGATTTGTTTAGGTGAAGATACGAACGAATTGGTCGAAGGTCAAGTCCTTTCCATCGCACTGATTCTCCTCAAGCAGTTCGTCGAGTTTGATGGTGAGGCCATACGACTCCTATTAGACAACGGGGACAGGAGGGAGGGGAGAGGGAGGAGGGTCAGAAGAGACTAACGTAAAACAGATAATGAGGAAGCAAAAAAGAAAGAAGTGGAGGATCGATCACCAGAAAACGGCTGTATCTGGAGAGTACAACTCAAACAACTTGAAAGAAAACAAAAGTTACCTTAAGAGTCCTCACCAATCTGTTGGCATTGATGGTTCCATTTGTTGATGGGTCTCCTCCCATTGCTACGAATGCATCTTGTAATTGGTTCTTGGGCCTCTTCTTCTCGTCAATTCTCCTCTGCTTCTGCACTGCTGCTAGGAATTGATTCAGCGTGAGGCTTCCACTTCCGTCATCGACTTCCTCTACAATGTGGCAAATGTCGCTGTCGGAGGGGTGGTATCCAAGGGCCTCTAAGCACAAACGGAGCTCCCAAGGAGAAATAACATCAGAATTACTCCTCTCAAACATCTTGAAGAGCATCTTACACTGCCTTGCCTCTTCAGCTGATATCTTGGGGAGTCTTCCTCCGATGTCGAGAGTCACAGCCTGCTCATCTGACTTTTTCAGATCCTTTTGGCATGATTGATCGAACAAACATATGTAGGTGGCGAAGGTCGGAGGTGATAGTCGTATCGAACAAGAACATATCTCGGTCAGAGTTTCTCTTCATTATTGAAATCTCTCGTCATTCACAGCAATAGGAAAAGAAGTGGATGAAATAATGTAGAGAGTGTTATGTGAAACAATCTGAATATATAAACAAACGAATACCTTTTTTCTGCGATCCATCTGAACGTGTAGACATGAATGGGAAGTAGTGTCAGGTAAGAACAACAGAAGAACAAGCAGTGCAAAACGAGTAGGATATGCGAAAAAAAAAAAAAAAAAAAAAAAATACACACACACACACACACACACACACACACACACACACACACACACAGAGTAGAGGATTGTGAGCACATAATAATAGAACGCATAATGAATGTTAATGATTGGATACTGGTGTATGGAAGTAAGTGCGCATGTGAGTTCTACATTTCGTGCATTTGTTTGCAAATGGAGTAGTGAAATAATCCCCAGAATCAAAGAGATATGTTAAAAAGAAAGAATAAATTATTGAAAACATAAATGTATAATACAGTATGGGGAGGTGTGAAAATATTAATTATGTAAGGCGAACTAATGGTAATTAGAAGTGAAAATATGATGAATGTATCATCGAACGTTCAGAAGTAACTGAAGAGTTAGATGAAATATGATTTGTCATTTCACCAAATCCTAGAATACTCATTAAAGCAATACTTTACAGTTGCATTCTGCAGCGCACAGAAGTACAGATTTGAATATGTGTGGTATCTGAGTTCATGCATATCGAGATATGGTATTTGAATTGTAGGGATTTGTTGTGTTTTTTCATGTTCTTTTTTATATTCCTTTATGAATCTCATTTTTGGGATTTGTAAGACCCAATGTAGCTGGTAGTCAACACTCGAGAAAATTATTTTTTGTTTGGTGTACTACTTCTCGAAAGCGTGAAATGCGTTGCCGAGTAGAGGGGATGAGAGTGGGGAATATTACTTTTGCCTGTGTAATTATTTTGTGTACTATCTGTTGTCGTCAAAAAGGTCGTTTTGTTTGAATTCGCAATTACCTCTTTTAAAAGATCACAGACGCGTAAATTGTAAATTATGGCCTAGTAATACTAATACACAAATGTGATGTATTTGAAACATGTATAGGTTCGAACCTTGCGGTATGTCTCTGAAGGACAAGGAACAAGAGAAACTTAAAAAGCATCTTGTGGCTCTTCTGAAGAGACCTGAAAACAGAGGAGGTGCTGAGTGTGGACAAAAGCAGCCTCAGTGGGCATCCACCAACTTGGGAGTGTTTATATGCATTCGTTGTGCAGGTATTCACAGAAACCTTGGAGTTCATATCTCCACTGTTCGTTCTACTACTCTTGACTCCTGGAAAATTGAATGGATCAACATAATGGATGAGAAGGGAAATGAGAAGGCGAACGCATTGTGGGAAGCTAAGCTTAGTCCCAGCGACAAGCCCAATGAGCACTCCCCCACCAGTGTTGTGGAGCAGTTCGTGAGAAACAAGTACGTTCGTGAGAAGTGGAAAGGAAACCCTGAGGAAGAGGAGGAGGAAGAAGAGGATGATGAGGAGGAGAAGGAGAGGTTGAGAAAGGAGAAGCTTAAACAGAAGAGAGCAGCACTCGCAGCCAAGAAGGCTGCTGCCACTGGCGGTTTGAGCAGCCCTGCTTCCGGAGCTGAGAAGGTACGCGTGAAGAGAGGCGAGTTCAGTAGCTTTGACGATCAGTTCTCGCAAGCATCTACCTCTGCCTCCCCCTCCTCCGCCACTCCCTCTGCATCAAAAGCTAACCCCATTCAACTAGACGTGTTTTCCCAGTCTCCTTCCACCCCCATTGCCTCTCCTTCCTCCTCTTCGTCTTCTAACTCCACTACTGTGGACTTCTCTGCTTTCTTCAACAACTCCCCTGCCGTCACTGCCCCTGTCTCGGCCCCCTCCACTCCTCACCCCCACCCTTCTGCTAACCCCCTCGACTCCCTCTTCGCCGTCCACACCCCCACTTCCACCACCCCCACCCCTACTGCTTCTGTGCAGAAGAAGCAGATCGGGACTCAGGACATCATGAGTATGTTCGACTCAAAGCCCTCTACTCCCCACTCACCTTACCCCGCTGCTCCTCCTTACCCCACTGCCCCCCAGCAACCGTACTCCGCGTATCCCACTGTCCCTACTCCTTATGGACAGCACGGGTATCCCTCCGCCCCACAGGGATACCCCGCTGCTCCCCAAGGATACTCCTCTTATCTTCTTCTCCTTACCCCTCCTCCCCCTATCCCTCCTTTCCCTCATCCCCCTATCAGCATCAGCAGGCCTATCCCTCTGCCCTCAGGCTTATCCCTCTGCTTCTCAGGCTTACCCTCCCAGGCGTATCCTACCCCTGCGTACGGATCAAACTCCCATCTACCCGTGCTGGCCCAACGGGGTTCCTCACCACAATCTCTTCCCTCCCTCCTCTGCCGCATCTTCTGACCCCTTCGCCAACCTCATGAATGCCTTCCCTCGCATGCTCATTCTCAGCCTCCTCAGCAGAAGGTCGCGCTCAAAACACGGATGCATTTGCTGACTTTTCTAATCTCTCTGCTACAACTGTAATACTTGTTTGTGTCGTATCTCCTTTCTCTTGACTAACCTTCGTAGCGTCGGTTTGTTTTGTTTAGCCTTCCATTTGTGTTTTGTAGCAGCTGCAAGATAGGGAATATCTGGTTTCTTATTTTTGGCACGGGCAGATGTGTGTTACGTAAATAGAAGGGTTTGTTTCGCGTCAAAGTGTCTAGTGAGTGGGCATGTGATGTGTGTATATGGGTATGTACGTGGGTATATTTGTGAGTAGTGTACGTCGTAGGTTGTATATTGGGTCGTGCATATACCGTGACCTGAGCGTGAAATTTGTTCTCTTATGGTATTTCTATTTCGAGATACAATCTCTGTTTTTGCACTTAGTATAGTTATGTTTCGTGCTGGAAACAGTTCTTTGGTTAACAAAGCAGCATTGCATGAGTAACGTATGTACTCCTTTTTTTTCCACTGGTTCCTTATGTTGATAATATTGTTCCTATTTAAATTGTGATGTCTCCGTGTATGTATATATTCAACTGCGTAAGCTTTTGTTATCGATTTTGTTTCTTTCCGCATTGTCTCTATGTGTGTGTGTGTGTCTCCTCCTCATTACGTAATGCAACTCTCTCGTGCTATATGGAGCAGCGCCTATGTATTCCTGAATAGTTATAACACTCATACAGCTGAGTTTCTTGTATCCTCTTTTGTGTGTTAGTTGGTGTATGTCTGAATAGAAACATAGTAAACACTTGTTTTTTCCCTATTAGGTGTAATGTATATTATAGGATCATTATCCTACTAAGATTGTGTATCTATCAAGCAGAGCATTTCAATGCCCCATTCAGCAGATTGGACAGAACTGTATATGTATTGTCATTACTACAAATGCATATCCAGTGTATATACATATTCCAATGTGTATACGAGCTGTGACTGTTGTGTTATTTCCTCATCTTCTTCAAGAAATGCAGCTAAACTAAACGGAAAAATGGAGACAATTTAACGCTCTAGCGACTGAGGTACAACGACAAATGAAGGATTTACTAAAGCACCTTTATGTTTTCGTTAATATTATACATTGATGTCGGAAATGAATGAATATACGTATAAATATGCATGAAAAAAATTGAATGAAAATGAAATAGAGTCTCGAATTACATTACATTTTACATGTATATCAGTTTTTTTTACTGTTTCATATGGTAAAATCTACCATTAAAAAAATCTGTCGTGCGCTTAGGGAATAATTGAGCAGCGCTTTTAATATCAAACTGGATATGCAAACGTATTGAAAGTATATAATTCAGTGTGTGTCTTGGCATACTATTTCTTGTTGATTCTGAAAAAGTACAACGTGGATTCAGTCTGATCCAAAGATAGGTCGGATACACTGGCAGTAGGTAGCTGTTCCTCAAAACTCACGGATTATCATGATTACAACACTTCCTCGTATTTATCGCCCTTTCCTTAATGATCGTAGGCGCAGGCGTATATTGTTTATCTGCCGTTACATTTCTCGATGTAATTTCTCCTGGGATGACTTTTACTGTGGGCGTATTAGCAGTTCTAGCAATGCCTTACTTCTCTATTCTGTTTATTCTAGGAAAACTAGCTAACTATGGAGAAACACCACGACTTCTGTCGATCGGTTGTGCTTTAGGAATGGCATATTCATAGTACCTTTCATTTTTTACATTCAAGCTATCAACGAAATGGAGCAAGATAATAATTTGGTAGGAGGAAACATGCGTGCGGTTTTGGTTTATATGGATTGTTATTATTATTAATGCATGTTATGTTAATGGAGCGTTGCGTTTATCTATGCTCAGACCACATCATTATTTATTTCAGGTACTTTTAGTATGGAGGAGCTTTGTTGTCGGCTGTGTTTCTATACTTCACCTGATCCTGACCTCAGTGTAGACTTTTCAACTCAATGAAAATTTCACATTCATGGAAAGGAGAAATGGATTTTTCAGGTGAAAAAAAGACATACGGTGAATGGACTGTAGCCTTGAGGAAGAGTTTGCTCAAAGGAGGTCTTCCAAAGAAGAAAAAAAAAAGCACAAAAGAAAGGTCGAGTTGTGAGTGAAGAACAGAGAACCGTAGAAGTGAGCCAAGAAGACAGTATGGTGTGAGCAAACCTAGTATATATTAGAAAGAGTAGCTTGTGTTCACACGCCTGGTCTCTTTGTTTGTCTGTGATTTTGATTCCATCAATCTTTCGCTGGAACATTCATAGAAAATATTTTTACTTTGGCGTTCTGTTCTGCTACCTTAGCGATTGCAAGAAAGGAGCATTACCAGAGATAAGAAAGACTAAGAGAATAAGTTGTAAAGGCACTGAGTGGGGTCATTATCTCAATTACTCAAGTGGATCATGCTACAGCAGATAGCGTATGTGAAGTGTGCATTTGCATGTGTGTGTGCATATATTTGTATAAATGATGTTAGTCGTGTGTTGTTAAATCATGTGTCTTCTTTTTATGCAAATGATTAGCTTAAATTGGTTACTGTGGCGTATATGGGTATTTAATCCTGACATTACGCTTATTAAACAGCTCTCAATTACATTGTAAATGTACCACTGGGTTGTGTTTGTTGCTCGTGAGCGTTTATGATTTAACAGTAGTACATGTAATTAACAATTCATTAATGAAGTATTATGACGTTCATCTAATCTTAGAATTAAAATTTAGAATACGCCTAGAATGTTATTCAAACGTCTGAGGTTGATATTTAGGAACAAATTGTGATTTATTCGTCTTATAATACATTAATAAAAACTTAGCTATTGTTATGTAGTGTCAAGTTATGCCGCCGCATTCACTGGGGGGGCAAGAACTCCGTTAATAAAAGCCTGATGGCCGTTTGTATCGAATCCGAGATAATACGTGTTTTATTAACTAAAGAACGATAGTCGTCATAGCCCATTGCTTGGTCATGAGTTATTCCCATACAAACATAGTTGTACCCAAAGATGACCTGAAAGAGAATAGGGAAATGACAAGCAATGGAGAACAAAACTTCTAATTGAGAATATCATATCTAAATGTTCCTTTAAGAACATTCTAGAATACCTCAGTACATGATCCAGTAAACGTAAGCAATGCAATCGTATACAAATAGGCATAGTAGCACAACATGACATAATAAATATCATGCAAACACATCAATATGCGAGAGAAAGGTTCTCTCATCAGGAGACGCCCAGTCGTCTACCTGAAGTGGAAATATGAAGACATATTGCTAACTCGACAGTAGCGTATTTTGCGCATTAATGTAATGAAAAGAATTGAATGATTTGCGCAGTAGGCCACAACATATTCATGTTAGTAAACGTTTCCTCAAAATCACACACTACATAAAATTCACGGTCATAAATAGATACTCAAGTTAAATATAAACATATTTCCCACATTTTATATCATCTTATCGCAGATTTCAACAGTAAAAACATGCTTCTATGTGATTACTACTATTGTAAATACAATGATGAAACATAATATAATCCCAACATCCATAACATCCCAATTAGTCTAGCGGCTAGGATACGGCTCTTTCACAGCTGGGATACGGGTTCGATTCCCGTATTGGGAACTTCTTTGGAACCACTTGCGCCCTTCTTCTTGGATTGGAAGTGGAAAAAGAACTATCACACAATCGACATACAACAGCTTACAACACTAATGGAGAACATGGAAATCTAAGTTGAGCTGAAGTTCCCACGCACATGACTTGTCATATATCACAAGAAAAAGTCGACTAGGCACTTAATCCATTGTTTATTAAACAACCAATGTTCTACATCTACGTAGACATACTCAATTCTCACAGGAACAATATGAACAAGAGACTATGAATATAAAAATATTTCGTTCATATGGCCCTCCGCTATTCACAGTATTAACTGCTTTGGTGAAGAGGATGGTACGTTTGGAAGGCTACATGTACATGTTTGTCACCATAACACAACTTTGAAAACGTTATAACTTCATGGTAAAAAACTGGTCATCTATGCTTCTGTTTCATAACAACCTTTGCGATTTCAAGTTCTCTTCGACCTTTCTGTAATATTCCTTTCTTTCTTCACTGTGCTCTTTCTTCTTTTCTTCAGTAATACTCAAGGGCTGCTTTCTCTGGTAGTTCAAGAACAGCAAATAAAGAATATACGCTATATTCACGAATACACACATGCGTACAACGTGCACATCAAAATAGAGATAATCATATATATACAAAAGCATATTTTCCACACATTTACATTTATTAGTAAACATATTTCATCAGTTCAACATTGCATGATTGTGTTCAAAAACATCTCCTACCTAAAACTAATCCCCACCCATACTGGGATATAAAATTTATAGCAATATCATACAGTTGTGATCCATAGGAGTAACCAGGCTTCATCTATTTAATTATTGCAGCTGCAGAAACACGATTATAGATTTTCTTTTCCCAGTTGTTATGCCATACACATGCTTGTTCCTCCCAGTCGTTAGATTTTTTCAAACTGACTGACTAGTTGTTTGACATAACTACAAATATTAGCTACTAAGATTAAACGGATTGCTATTTCCAGAATGCAGATTTTCAAGTGCACATGTACGGTGTCATTTAAGCACTGGATAATGCAATTGCATATTTATTTTTAAGCTTCTTTTTATTGCAAGTTTCTCTGCTTCAAAAGAAGAAACAAACTAAACCACTTAAGAGAGGGGCATCACGAACAAGAACTACTGATCCACTACAATATTACATGTTATTATTACGAGAAATAAAAACAAAAAATGAAACTAAATGACTACGAGAAACATTCACCGGACCTACATTATCCCCTCTCTCTTACACTCTTACACACTAGGCACCGTATTTGCAACTGTACATTTACAGCATGAACGGTAAGTCATTGTTGTATTCTCCAGTTCCAAAGTACGCACTGCTCCATCCGTTGCTTCCGACAGAGGTGGTGAGCTCAAACCCAGGCCAAGCGAGGTTTCTGACGAATCCTTCTTGTCCACTGCTTCCAGTCTTCAAGACCCAGCTTCCCTTGGGCTCTTCCTCTGAAATCAAGTCCAGGAAGTCAATTGAATTAGATACACCAGCCTTACGAATACGAGAAAGAGTAGATTCATTGACAGGTTGTCTAAGGAGGACGTAAGAGAAGGGCTTGTTAATGTCGTCGAACGACAGTCCAGAAAAGTTCCTGTTCTTCTCAATCACTCCGTTCGCAGTCAAAAGATAAGCTCCACGAGGAGCGATGCCACAGTCGTGGTCAATCTTCTTGACAACATACGCCAAACGCTCCAACTCAGTGAGCTTTCTCTCAGCATTGGCGTTCTCCTCATCTTCCTCGTACTCCTCCTCTTCCTCATCTTCATCCTCAACGTCACTCACTTTTCTTGGGTCGCGAAGCTTTAAAGAAGGATTTCCAACAAAGCGGCCTTTCTGAACAGCAGCGTTCTCCTCAATGAAGGGATCAACACTGGGGAGCTTAGAGAATACGACTCCATTGTTGTTGCTGAAGAAAAACACCCTTTGGATCTTCTCTCCAGTAGTGGTCGATATAGCAATCAAGCAGTCCTTCTCAGTCCCCTGGATTTTCCCCCAGAATTCCACATTGGGAAGCTGCTCATTCAATTTAATCTTAGAAAGAGCGTTAGAGATAGCAACACGCTGGTTCAAGTTCAATCCCTGTCCAAATGCAGTTGCGTGCACATTGCCATCAACCATTTTTTTCCTAAACCAAAGGAGGGAGTAAGCGTGTACATTTTGAGACCAAGAGAGTATTAATATATCAGGTTCGTATCCATACAGACAAATTATCCACACATAAACAACACACACATGTGTATTTCACATGTCACCAATTTGTATGTACTATGCAAAAACAGAAACACGCAGATGTAGTATTTAAACGAAGACTCTAGCTTCCAACAACGAAAGTAATCCTAAGAATAGAAATTGAGAGTATATTGGAGAAGAGCTGTATTTAACAATACGTCTTAGTTTTTAAACATAGCTGTCTTTCAATAATAAAAAAACAAGTAGGCAAAATCATAGAGTCAAACTCTATTTTTTCCTTCTTTATCACATTTCTTCCGTTTCTGGAAACAGACCATAAGAACCTATTCAGAATGAAAGAGAAAACGTGTTGATTGTGAAGAAAAATGAATGATTACATTTTTAATGAGAGCAATCAAGTTGAGATTAATTTGGGAAGGATAAGGATAACGTTTATATGGTGTAATTTACTTCTCTGCCTGCACATGTATTTAATGTTGCATCTTAATTTATTATTTACTTCTGAGTGCATCCACAATATATTTCTTACATGCTAAAACTCGCTTTAAATTGCTACCATTCTGCTCTACTCCATTAATTTGAGTCTATTTGTATGTGTGCTTTTTTTTTTTTGTTCTAAACTCATTCATTAATTGAATTTATTGAAAATACACCACTCTAATTATATAAAACAGACAAATGGCATTTAGAATGTCCACTTTAGTCCAGAAGATGGCTTCTTCTGTGGCTTCTAGATCTACTTCTCTTATTAGACCTTTCCCTACTACCCAATTCTCGGCTCCCACCCTTTTCTCTGCCCCTTCTTCACTTTTCACCCCTTCTCTTCTTGTTAGAGATTACACTACCTACACTCCTAGTGTTTACAAGAGAAAACACAAACACGGCTTCTTGAGCAAGTTGAAGAGCAAGAAAGGCCGCAGGATTCTGGGACGTAGATTCCACAAGGGAAGAAGACACCTTGCTTTGTAGAAATATACAAAATAACTCCCAGACGCACCGTATTTAATATATGTGCTTCAAATGCACGCCCACATTGGCTTCAATTCTTCCTACTCTATACCTTAGTTTCTTTCTATGTAGTTATCTATTTTCATGTATTTATTCAGTTTTAACATGCACTCCTGTTCTTGGGGATTCATCGGAGCATTCGTAAGTCTACGTTGACACTCTTTTTCGTTTTTATATATTCGGGGATACCATTTGGATCCTATTAGGTTCGAGTATATTTTATAACTTTTATTAAATAAACAGTTCAGTTTTATAAGCTGTACATACGCTACATTTACAACGAATACCACATAACCCATTTTAATATACGACGAAGCATATACAGTGATACATGGCATAATGAAGTCTCATCGTCCGTTATACTCACACAAAAACAGTTTACTCTGTACTATAACATCTACTTTTTATTCGTACTACATGTATTCTCCCAATCCATTCGTACATTCAAGAGAAAATAACACGTTCCAGGCAAAGGCTTCTAATATCATCTACAACACCACTCCAATGTATCACTCAATTGAGTCAATGGCCTTGCGGAACTCATCAAATTCGAACTTTTCTTGCTTGTGGTTGAATACATACACCAACTCGTACTTGTCTTCATCTGTGAGCATTCCAATGATCTGGCGAATAAGGCGAGCTCCATCGTCCTTATTGAGAGTAGCAGGCTGACAAATATCTCCACGAATCAATACAATACCTTTTTCCTTCCCTAGCTCCTTGTACGCAGTTACAGTGAAATACGGTTGTGCAGTTTCGCTGTTACGAACGTAGTCATCGAGGAAGGTAAATACCCAGTTCCCATCCAAGAATTGACAAAACAAAGTGAAAAAACCAGTGTCACGGTTAACAGGAACAATAAAAAAAGGAGACCTAGACGAACGTTCGACCATGGAATCATATGCATCTTTAGGTATCGTAGTTGCAGTTGCAGTAGGAAGAGTGTCATGGTAGTCCTTCCAAATGAACTCAATGTTCTCTGCAGGCTCAGCCAAAAACAAATCCATATTAACTAACTCGTCAAGCTTCCTGGGAGCTGGATAAGAGAATCCGCTGAAGAACCTAATATCCCTCACCCCACCAATATTTACAGCTGGGCGAATTGAGTTACGAAGACCTCCAATTGCAGTTCTACAAAGAGATGCAGCTACCGAACGCATATCTAGTATATATACATATAGATTACAAAGAGTCACGCACAATTAATCGAACATGTATATCAGAAAATATGAGTCGCATACACTTACTGTGTTGTACTACTTTACATTCATTTAATATACATGCATATAATCAATAAACCATTATCAGTGTGTCATTTGACACACACATATGAGGAGGCTGACTGCATTCAATTTGAGAATTTGATTCTTGCAAAGTTGAACTTCTTACTACAAAAGATTGTGCTTAATACACGAAGTTATACATCCTACATGGAATGCCCACGCATACATATATATAACCACATTTGTGTAACATTACACCGCCATTCTAATAGTTAATAACATATATCCATTGTTTTTACTCTAGTAGTACTAGTACACCTCATTGGTGTTTTTATGAACATACTCACCAAACTAAAATAATCAACAATCACATATCCAACAGAAAAAAAAACGTACTAAATACAAAGATAAGTGTTGAACAAACACTACTTCTAAGGGTAACAAACAACACTTGGACAACAACACTTCACCTTCCCGTACATAATATAACAATTTCTGCAAAATAAATCACATGGAACACATTTATCAGTAGCAGTTATACTGCAGAATGCCCCTAATTACTCTTTCTTTGCCCCCTCCTCATCCTTCTTTTCCTCCTCATCCTTCTTTTCCCCTTCCTCGTTCTTCTTCTCCCCCTCGTCACCTTTCTTCTCCCCTTCGTCATCCTTCTTCCCTCCTTCCTCAACATTTTTCTCTCCACCTTCATGCTTATTCTCCCCTTCCTTATCATCTGACTCCTTGACAGAGTCAACATCAACAGAAGAAGCAACTGAGTCGATGGCCTGGAATAACTCGGTCGCCTCAGATCCGTTCTTGAGCTTGAAAAGATAGGTAACCGAGGTCTTTCCATTCAGAGAAGAAACACGGACAAACTTGTTGTTCTGAATGACTCTGGACATGAGAGGAAACAGGGGAATGTTCACCACGACATTTCCGATCTTCTCCTGACGCATCAGAAGCCTTCCCTTCTGTAAAGACCCAGTCTCAGTTTTCTGCATGTACTTGTTCACGCACAAATAACCTACACCGGCCTCTTTATATTCCTTTCCCTCCAGCTTGTGACACCTACGATGACGCATTTACATATATTTACAAACATAACACATTAAACACTCCTAGAAATACACCCTACAACCCATCATCGTAATTGAGATACATAATACCGAAGGGAACAAAAACAATACTCATATGGATATACGTACTTAACGATGATGGAAAACACAACATCATCGTTTTCATCTCCAGCAGGAGTGGAGTCGACAGCTACAAGGTCATCCTTCTCTTTCTTTTCTCCACCGAAGGGCTACACAAACACAAACACAAGCAAACAAACAAACAAACACACACATACATATACACAAATTAGTAAGCAAACCACGTACAGGTAAGCAACAAAACAAACACATATCCAGGCGTACATATAGTATTATGCAAATCGCATTGATGTTTGGCTGAACATCCGTCTAATGAATAGAAAAGGAGAACTAACTCACCGACGTAGTCACGGCTTCAAAAGTAGAGGAAGAGGACGTGTTAAAGTCACTTTGCTTCTGCTGAATGAGAGATGAAAAACTGGTCATTCCCTCTGGACATGCAGTCGAACACAGCAAACAAATACACACACATTCAGACCAGAGTACACATATCAGGTATAACTATGCTCAAGCCATAAGCCTCGTCACACTTGAGAAATAATCTTACTAATACGATCATTCTTATAGATCATTTACACAACTACAAACACCAATTTCCTAATATCAAAGGTCTATCTATACGGACAGCAAACTATCAAAACACTTACCATTTCCAGACTTTGCAGAGAAGTTGGACAGGGCAGATGAAAAGTTCCCAGAGGGAAACAAAGACTTCGATGAAAACGAAGAGAAGGTTGCATTGGTTGAGAAGGAAAAGGGAGCGGATCCAGAGTTCGCAAACTTAAAGGAGAAAGGGGCAGGCGTAGAAGCAACATCAGATACCTTCTTTTCCTCCCCTTTATCTCCTTCCTCCTTCTTCCCCTCCTCCTTGTCATCCTCCTTCTTCCCCTCCTCCTTATCATCCTCCTTTTTCTCAGCCCCCTTCTCAGTCTCCTTCTTCTCGGCCTCCTCCTTCTTATCTGATTCATCCTTTACAGACTCAACTGTAGACGACACAACATTATCGATCTTCAGCTTCTTATCTTCAACCTCCACGCCTGCCTTAAGATCTTCAACTCTTAAGAGTCGAAAGAAACATATAAATTGTTAGATTTCAAGGCAACTACTTGACAAACATGTATTACACGTTCACACCACAATAACAAAGGGTATCAACTTACGCATCAGCTGCTCTCTTCATTTCACTATGTTCAAAAGCAAGTCAACATAAAGTGGGGATATTCAATTAGCACACCTTGACTCTCATTCTCATTTTATATACATTCTAGACAGACAACAAAAACAACAGCAATTACGAACAAATTCAAGCATAGATTTCTAACACTTATACAAGGTATTTCATATTACAAAATACATTGAGTGCTGGCATTTCCTTATTCTTAATATACAAACTCTGAAAGGAGCAAGAGGAAAAAAATCCGATCGAGATTCCAGATTTACGCAAAATAAACTGCCCATTTCAGCATTCTACCTAATATATTACTCTGTTCCTAATTGTGGGATGCGCGATATACCATTTTCTTTAGCATATGCTGCTTATTGTTTAGGACACACATAGACAAGAAGTTGACTTTTTTTTTTTCTAAGTAAAAATGTTATTTACATTATGAGCTCAAAAGCTGCATTTAAGTGAGGTAGTATACCACTAAAGTTCTTTGTTTCCATCATTCTGATATACTATGGCCATGTATCAACATTGAAGACTGCATTGTTTGCATCATTTACGAAACGCTAGACTTAATAACATATTAACATCCTGCTACTGCATTTTATGTTTTTTTTCTTCTTTGTAGTACAACGCCCTTATCGATACTTGGCAAAACACTTCTTTTACATACAATACTGACGCTTAGTCTACTCACATACATACACTATTTGCAAGATTCTATATGCTGTCTCCTTCGTTTTTGTGGTAGATGCATACACTGTATACTAGTAGCTTTTTTCTTGCATGCATCATTCATACAACTTGAAGAGTTATCTTAATGCTCAACGACTCTCTTTATCTTTTCCTTACGTTCAATGCTCTCTTTTTAAAATACACGCTTGAACACAGCTTCTGGACATATGCACATGCGTATGAAGAAAAAATAACAGTGTTACTTCTTCATATGTACATAGCTAAAAACATCGTTTGTTCCCAACCAAATTGCGCCCAATACAAAATGAGGCTTGCCTTATCATATAACGCAGGTGTGGGTTTGTCGCAGTCGAGTAACTCCATTTTAAAGTGGGTGTACACGCCCACTTCAATTTGGTACTCAGAAAATAAGCACATATATTGAATAAAATTGTAGTTTCACATTTCAATAAATTACAAAAAAAACACACAAATACTACTTGTAAAATGCCACAAACAACCTAATCTGAAGTAAAGGCACTAGAAAGTACCAGCAAAGCCTAAGACTATCACTCTGTTTCTACAGTTTGTTTAAGTTGATAAAATCGTCTGCGAAGAAAAAAATCTCATTTTGAATCATTTTGGAGGGGACTGCTGGCATGCTTCTACTATACTTTTATGGAGAGCTTCTTTGAAAAAAAAAAACAAAAACCGCCTTCACATCTGATCTTAAACAAAAAGCTAACTAAGATCTATTGCATACTTCCAGTTTTTGATTGTGAATAAGCAAATATTTCACAATGTGAACTCTTGAAGCCCTCATCAACTTACCATATTTACTTGTTTGTAATACCCTCATTTTATGCTCAGAGGCAAAAAGTCAGAATCTAAATTAACTTAACAATATCTGCGTGTTGTTCAATACTGACTCTATATTCATTTTTAGGCGCATGAGTAACAAAACTGTTAGTACAAAGCGCATTTCCTACTTCTATGATGGTAAGATTCTTACATACCTACGCTATCCACCAAATTTGACATGATTAGTTACCTTCTTTTGACGAAACAACAACCCGCCATGTTATTGCGCACGTTATTTTTTGGTTTCCAATTATAAGAATTGCCAATACATAGACTGTCATCTTACTTCAGAATTGCTGAATTGGTTTCACGCCCGCACATTTTTACGGATGAGATTACATCTTGCCTAAGCGTTGCTATACCTAACTATTCATACAACGCTTCATATACTTTTTTACATGTACCAATACTCTTCCTTCGCGTTTTAATTCTTACATATCTACATTAAACGTACAATGAATAGAGGAAATTGGAAACTTCTACTACGGAAGCACACATCCAATGAAACCTCAAAGGATGAGGATGGTGCACTCCCTTGTCCTCAACTATGGTCTTTACAGGAAAATGGAGGTATTCCGTCCTCAAATGGCAACCGATCGTCAAATGACTATGTTTCACACAGACGATTACATCGAGTTCATTAGAAAGGTGACCCCTGACAACCAAGCGGACTACAAGAGTGAATTGACATGCTTCAACTTAGACGTTGACTGCCCTGTCTTCGACGGTTTGTACAAGTTCTGCCAGTTGTCTGCTGGAGGGTCTATTGGGGCAGCGTACAGACTGAACAGGAAGACTTCAGATATCGCGATCAACTGGAGCGGAGGTTTGCACCACGCAAAGAAGGGAGAGGCGTCTGGGTTCTGCTACGTTAATGACATTGTTCTGGGTATGTGCCGCACGTCTCTCTCACTCTGGGAGATACCATTCGCAAGTCTTTTAAACCTCTTTATAACGTTCACTAATGCATTCATTTCTAGTTTATCAATTTCTCAACCTCTTCTGAAACCGTTGTTACGTTGATCATAAGGTGTTCCTGCAACGCCGCTTGCACCATGTCTTCCTCACTCTTCCCGTGTCTCCCTCTGCCACCTCCCTCCCTCTCTCTTCATTCCTCCCTCTCTTTCATTCCTCCTCTCTTTCATCCCCCCTTCTTTTACCCCCCTCTTCCACCTTCCCTTCCCCTCTTTAACCCCCTCTCTTTTACTCCTTCACTCCTCTTTATCCTTCTCTTCACACAGGTATTCTTGAGTTACTGAAATACCATGCGCGTGTGTTGTACATCGACATTGACATCCACCACGGAGATGGAGTGGAGGAAGCGTTTTACACGACGGATAGAGTGATGACTGTGTCCTTCCATAAATACGGAGACTACTTCCCTGGAACTGGAGCCCTCAACGACGTGGGAGTCGACCAAGGAAAGAACTATGCCATCAACTTCCCCCTTAGGGCGGGAATCGATGACGATACTTTCCTCCGCATCTTCAAAGAAACCCTTTCTAAGGTAACAGGATTCCCCCATGTTCACCAGCATTCCCCTTCATTCTCACATATTTCCGTATCTTTCTCTGCCATTTGCCATTTCCACCATTTCCACTCTCCCATTTCCACTCTCCCATTTCCACTCTCCCATTTCCACTCTCCTATTTCCACTCTCCCATTGCCCGTTCTCATTCCCTTTTCCATTTCCTCAGACTTCGCATGGGCGAATGGGAGTACATTGAACAAATTAAGTGAGTGTAGTTAGAGAGGTGTCGAGTTTACATTCTTACCCTTCGCGTGGTCTCTCATCTCTCCTTTACACTTGTTTACATTCCTTTCCCGTAGGTAATGGAGCGCTTCCGTCCCAGCGCAGTGGTGATGCAATGTGGTTCTGACTCTATCTCCGGAGACCGTCTCGGGTGCTTCAACCTTAGCCTCAAGGGACACGGAGGCTGTGTGGACTTCATCAAATCGTTCAATGTGCCTCTTATGCTGGTCGGAGGGGGTGGTTATACCATCCGTAACGTCTCTCGGTGTTGGACCTACGAAACTTCTATTGCCTGCGGAGCTCAGATTGCCGATGAGATCCCCTACTCGGAGTACTACGAGTACTACGGCCCCGAGTTCCAACTGCACATCACTCCTAGTAACATGGAGAACTTGAATAGCGCACAGGACTTAGAACAGACAAAGGCGATCCTCTTCCAAACCCTCGATAACGTTGAACCTATTTCGGTCCCCTACAACACGCCCATCCCCGAGTCGATTGGAGACTACCTAGCGGACAATGATGCGGCAATGGAGGAACTGGTGGATGGAGACATAAGGGTATCGAGGAGACAACGCGATGCGATGGTCGATGACGACGCGGAGTTCTATGACGACGATGAGGATCAGGACGTGACAGACAGCGCTACTAAAGTCTCAGTCACGAAACCCAAGTTCAAGAGGTTAATGTAGATGACATTTTGGGTGCCGAGATTCTACTTTTGAACCTTAGTTGACTTAGTTAGTTTAGTTTTACTGTTCTTTTATTTTGTACAGTCCCTTCCTCTACTAGTAGTTCTTTCCTAGTATTGCGCATTTGTATATATGTTTCTCCATTTACCATCCTTGTTGTTTCCAAAATTGTAGTTCCTAGTTTCTTCTGTTTTCATTTCCCCTTAATTATTTTCTGTGATGTTACTCGTTAGGCTTCTGCGCTCACTCGTATTGCATGCTAGTGTGCACGTATGTGTACTTCTCCACAGTTGTTTATTTGATGGTCTCTATTGAGAACAACACATCAATACAATAACATATCATTACATTTCACTCGTTTTCATTTTTTTAGTTGACTCAATACACTACTCATTTCTAAATGATAACACATGCGCAATCACGCTAATGGTCAAGCTTGCCTAGCTTTTTGATTCGAGTGTAGCTCGATACTTTACAATTTATACATATAAAATACATGATAATGCAAAACCTGAAAGAACCAACGAACATTTTTTCTTATGCACACAGAACGCAAGCAATAATATTTAAAATAACTGTCATTCTATTACTTTATCGTCCTTTTTTGCTTGCTTGATTTCTCGCTCCCACAAAAATCTGGTTTTGGAATAACGGAAGAGGAAATGACACGATCTGCTTTAATCTATTTCTCTATTTGCTTTGGTGAACGTGAAATATAATTTCTCTTATTCGTATGTTTTTTTTTTTAGTTTTATTTCTTAATATTTCTAGGCGACACACTTTTTCTTGCCCTTTGATTCTCTTAATTGTAATGTTTGTTAAATAGAAGAGAAGGCAGTAGTTACTTTTCTCCTTCCAACCCTTCTCTTTGCATACGACTGGGCTCCTAATATCTTTGTTATTACATACAATACATGTTATGTGCCTAATTCTACCAGTTATTTAATTAGTCTACAATTTGCTTGACTAGAACACTTCGCTCTATTTAGTACGCTTAACACTTGAAGGAGAGAAACGCGAAGTGAACAGACAGCGCACCACTGGATAATAACATACTTTAAAATCCAGTAATCATTTATTCTTAAAGAATACAATGATGTTGCATTTACATGGAGGAACAATCGATGAGAGAGACGACGTATTTGACTTAGACGATATTGGGACTGACTTAACAGACGCATTGTACTTAAGAGACCCAGACGGTGAGTCGGAGAGGTACTATGCCCAGGCGAAAGAGATGGACGAGGATATAGTCGTTCCATTCATGTTCGACCAAAACGCAATCGAGAGTAAGGAGGACCCCCTTCCCCAACCTTACTTGCGCATAAACGCCATCATAGAGTCTATCGTGGACGACGCGTGGAGCATTGTATCGAAGACGTTCCTCTCCACTTCCTCCTCTGAACCTGGGACTAAACAGGACGCACAGAAAGATGCTCCTCGCCCTGCAAACTCGGGAGAGGTGCCCTGCGTGGCGTTGTTGTCGGCAGATATGGTGGACCGAGACTTAGACAGATACACCCGTGTGTTCTTCGAGAGCGCACAACAACAGGTTCTTTCTCTCCTCATCGACCAGGGACTGTATTCCTTCTCATCGATGTCGGGAGTGTTCGACTTGTCCCCCGTCAATGCACGCGTGGGCCCCCCTCCTCTTGCGTGACGTCCGCACCCTCTGGTTCGTTTGGGTCTTCTCTCTTGGCGACAATGTTTGCGAGACACTTAGCTTACTTGTCGAGGAGAAAGGGACTCAAGGGGTTACCCACCATCTCCCTCCTCTCCCTTCTCTCCTCCATGGCCTCGCCCACTCCTTCCTCCTCCTACGCTGCTCCTTCCTTCCCTTCCCTCTTCCTCCCTTCGTTCTCCTCTAGCCCACCTCCTCTTTTCCAGCCCTTCGACTCTTCTAGAAGACAAGGGGAGAGGGACAGAAGAGGAGAAAGGGAGGACAGGGGCAGGGAGAAGGGGAGAGAAGCCGAGGGACTAACCGATAGAGACCACGGAGGTTCCACAACGAGGAGGTCTTTCGTTCCTTCGGATGAATCTGCGAAGGAGAGGGAGAGGGAAAGGGAGAGGGAAAGGGAAAGGGAGAGGGAGAGGGAGAAGGGAGAAGGAGAGGGAGAGGGAGAGGGGAGGGAAAGGGAGAGGGAGAGGGGAGGTGGGTTAGATGGTTCTGGGTGCGTGGGGAGCGATGAGGATGCTTGGGTGGATTTATCTCTCCAAGTCTTATGCGCGTCTGTTCCCCTTCCCACCCTCAGAGCCCTTCTTTCTTCCGCTTCATCCTCCATCCCCTCTACGAAGTTCACTGCTGTAGCCAACCTTCCCCTCGAACTCAACGCTCATCCGTCCTCCCTCTCACACCCACTGACTCACTCCCTCTCTACTACCCAGGAGTCTCCATCCTCCTCCTCCTCTCCCTCCTCCCCCTCTTCATCCTCTCCCCTCCTCCTCCTCTACCCCCTCCTCCTTCTCCCCCTCTCTCGGAGTCGAGTTTTTGCGTAGGCATGTTGCTGCAATTGCAGCATCAACTCTTCTTAAGGTGGAAGAGGCGGTGAGGAAGGAAAAGGAGAAAGAAGAGGCTCTGAGGTCTTACTCTCCTCCATTTCCGTCCTCTCTATCGCCCTCATCTTCTAGCCTTTCCCCTCCTTCCTCTCTCTCCTCACCCCCTCCTCCCTCATCCTCTTCCTCATTGCCAACATCCTCTTCTTCCTCTTCCTCTGCCTCCTCTTCCTCTTCCTCTTCCTCCTCTTCCTCTTCCTCTTCATCGTCCTCTTCATCTTCCTCTGCCTCCTCCCTGGTCTCTTCCACTCTTAACCTGCAGAACAAACTGATGGCATCAATGGGAGGAGGGGCGAGAGAGGGAGGGGAGGACATCTCAGTGTCTTCTGTAGCCAGAGCTGTGGGAGGAGGTCTTCTATCCTCTGTATCTGCCGATATTTTCCCTTCCATTGGCCTCCAACTGGTAGGTACTGAGGATGGATCCCTCATTCTCATCCAGCATTCTAAGTCTTCCTCTTCTTCTTCATCCTCTTCCTCTTCCTCTCCTGGCCTCACCTCAGGAAAGGAGGGAGAGGGAGTGGGGAAGGGGAAGGAATGCAAATGCCCTTCTTCCCCCAACCCCCTCTGCTCGTCTTGTTCTGCCTCGGAGGTGAAGTACGTCGTCTTTTCCCCTCACTCAGTCGGTCTCCTCCCTTCTTCTTCCTCTCCCATCCCCGTCTTCCCCCTCCCCTCCCCTCTCATACACCTTCTCCTTCTTACTCCTCGTCTTCTCCCTTTCCACCCCCTTTTATTCCAACCCTGCGTCATCTTCGTCGTCTTCCTCTGCCCCCTCTGCCTCATATACGTGGAGTCATCCCTCTTCTTCTGGGACAAGAGACCCATCCTTTCCTTCCAACAACAATGGAGCCAACATCAACCCCACCACCACCACTAACTACAACAACAACAACAGCAACAATAACAACAACAACAACAATAGCAACACTAACAACAACAATAACAGCAACAGCAACAACAACAGCTACAACAACAACAACAACACAGCAGATGGATTGGGTGGGGCGTACGGGGGAGGAGGATACGGATACGGGGGATACGGCGAGGGAGGGTACGGGGAGGGAGTGTGGAGCAGAGATCAACAGAGTGGGTTCCAGGATCTCAGTTTGAGCGGATCCCTTGGTCCTGTGAGGAGTATTTCTGCCTGCCGAATCCCTGACTCTCACTTACTGTTCCCCCACTTCACTGTCGCCTCCCCCTCTTCCTCATGCTCCTCTTCAGCGGCCAAGAGATGCATCTCCAATGGAACCATGCCCTCCTCCGCCCCCCCTCCTCTTCCTCTTCTTCCCCCTCCTCCTCTTCATCATTTTCATCATCTCCCATATCTCCCAATCCCTTCCAGTCTTCTTCTATCTCTCTTCCCTCCTCTTCCTCCTCCTCTTCCTCCTCCTCGTCTTCCTCCTCCTCCTCTCCCCCCACCTCGTCTTCTTTCATCTCTTCTTCAGACCTCTGTTCTACTCTGAGGCCAAGGGACCCCTTGGGAGAGAGAAGAGAGAAGAAGGAGTGGAGGGAGAGGGGCGAGAAGGCAGACAAGGCAGAGAAGGGGATGGCTCGTTTTGGATCATCCCTGAGTGCTCGTTTGTTTTCTAGTCTACCTCCTCTCCCCCCACCTACCCGCGTGGTATTCGCAGTGGCAGTAGCGTATGAAAGAGTTGTGCGCACATTCATTCTCACGATAACGGTCACCGTTCCTTCCCTTGGGTTTCTCTGGGGTCCATCCGTGTCATCCCTCGCCGCCTCCATCTCTGCCACCACCAAGCAACAACTCTCTAGGGCAGCTGCTCTTTCCTCCCCTTTGCAGACAAACAATAAGCCTTCCTCCGCGTCTTCCTCCTCTTCTGCCCCTACCTCGTCGTCTACCTCCTCCTCCTCTTCCCAACCCAACAACAACAACCAAGGCTCTTCTTACTCAGGCGGAATTCTTTCTTCCCTCTCCTCCTCGTCTTCCTCTTCCTCATCTTCCTCTTCCTCTTCGTCTGCCTCTTCTTCCACTACGTCTTCTAGGAGGAGAGGAAGACAGCCTTCATCTGGAGGACCTTTGATGGCATCAGAAGCAGCAAAGAGAGCAGAGGGAGATAGGGAAAGGGAGAGGGAACGTGAGAGGGAAAGAGAGAGAGAGAAGGAGAGGGAGAAGGAACGGGAGAGAGAGCGAGAGAGGGAGAGGGAGAGGGAGAGAGAGAGGGAGCGAGAGAGGGAGAGAGAGGATGCGCTTGGGGTGGATGAGGGGATCGAGGCAGTTGCAGAGTGGTGGGACTTGTTATCTCCCCATGTCGACCTCACCCACTGTTCCTCCTTCTCCGTCCCCCAACTCCTCTCCCTCCCCCTTCAACACGCTGATGGGGTCCCAGTACCCTCTTCTCTCTCCGCTCTGTCTCTTCTGAGTACGACGTCGACGTCCACTTCCTCCTCTTCCCTCCTCTCCTCTCCGAAAACTCCTCCTTCCCAGTCCTCCCAATCCTCCTCACCTTCTCTCTCCTCCGCGCCATCTCCCTCCCCTCCTTCGCTAAACTCTTCCTTTTCCAGGGTTTCTTCACTGCCTTCCCCTCCCTTTTCTGAACTTAAGAGAACTGATTCAGTGGGGAAGGTTTCCCAGGGACAACCCACACTGTCGAACACGCCGGGCAATGGGCCTCTTCCCCTCTCCTCCGCCTCTCCCTCTTCCCTTGCAGCTCTCATCTCTCCTTCGGCACTCGCCACACTCCCCCCTGGCTCTGCCTCTTCATCCATTGCATCTCTCCTTCACTCCGCTGCTCTGTCTTCCTCTTCTCCGCTTCCACTTGCTCTCTCTTCTTCCAACCAACTCAACTCTTCTCTTTCCCTCTCCCCCCTCTCTCCCCTCTCCTCATCCTTTTCCGAGTCCGCGCACTCCCCGCCTTCTCCTTCGCTCATTCCCAAGGCTCCCTCTCCTTCTCCCTCCCTTCCTTTATCCTCTATTTCTTCTTCATCTTCCCCACTCCCCCTTGTCTGCCTTCTTCTATCTTTTCGTCTCTTTCGTCCTCATCTCTTTCCGCTTCAGGCCTTACGTCCCTAGCAGAGTTATGTGGGGTGAGTGTCGTGGGAGAAGGAGGAATGGGAGATTCCAATGTTCTTTCATTCATCTCTTCGCTGCTATCTTCAAATCCTCTCCTCCTCTCCTGCCTCATGCGACCATCTCCCCCCTCTCTCTACCCCTCTGGGCCCCTGCCCTCCCCCGCTTCCTCTTCCTCTTCACCTCAGTCCTCTTCTTCCTCCTCTTCTTCCACGTACCCTTTCTTTGGTCTTCAACAGCAAGGCTCGACCGTTGGATGGGGCGCCCAGGGGTCCTCAAACGGAGGAAACAGTGCTGCAGGAGCAGGGGGCAGGGGCAGGAGGAACAGGAGGAGGAGGGTCAGGAGTAGGAAGCACTTCTGGTACAGGAACAAATGGAAACGGAGGGTCTGGAGCAGGGGGTGGGAGTGGGTGGTGGAGGGGGAGTGGGAGGAAATTGGAACCCTTCTGGGGCAATGTTCACTGGCATTGGAGTGGGAGTGGGAACGGGAGTTGGAGCGGGAGGAGTAGGGTCGGGGGCGATGGGGGGCGAGTCCAGGCTCAAATAGTCCCAACGTGTTTTATTCGTATTCGGTGTCGAGAACTAGGAAGGGGGGAGCACGGAGGACCAAAATAAAGAAAAGAGTATTGAGAGTAGAATGCAAGGGACAAAACAGAGACCCAGGGAGAGAGAGAGAGGGAGAAAGAGAAGGAGAGAGAGAGGGAGAGGGAGAGGGAGAGCGACAACGAGTGTGAAGGTGAGGAGGAGAGGACTGCTCTTCTTCCTTTTGGTCTAAGTCTGAGTCCTTGTGACGTTGCGACCCTTCCTCTCTTCTCCTCTCCCTCCGCGGCCTCCTCCCTTTCGATGTTGTCAACATCCAATCCCTCACTACCCTTCGTTTCGTTTATTTCTATTCTCCATTCATTCTTCATGTCCCTCCAAGAAACCTCTTCGCCTTCTCTCCCCTCCCCTCCCCTCTCCTCCCAACTGCCTTCCCCCACTCCTCCTATCTCTTCCCCTGCTACTCCTCACCCATTCCCCTCGTTCCCCTCCTCCTCACCCTCTTCGCCATCTATTTCCCCTCTTCCCTTGCCTTCCCTTGGCTCTCTTATAGCTCTATGGTCTCACATCCAGCAACTGCCTGAGGAGGTGAGGAGGAGGATCGGAGTGGGAGAAGGACAAGTGGACTCCTCCAAGCAATACCGAACCCCCCTCACCGTCGCCCTTGCTGCCCTTTCCTCCATCCCTTTGCCTTGCTTACAACGCCTCTTCTTCGCGACCTGCTCCCCCTCTTCGTATGGCTTCAGACCCCTTCCTACCCCTGCTCCCCCTTCTCAATCACCTAAGCAGAGTTCCCTCCAACAACCATCTCCCTCTTCGTCTTCGTCTTCTTCGTCTGCTCCGTCCTCTTCTACGTCCATGCCCCCCATATCATCTTCCGCCACATCGGGTATCTTTGGACCTTCTTTGAGCGATACATGGCGTGGGGGAGTGGGGGCAATGCCTTTCAGCACAGGTTCCTCTGGTTCCCAGGGAGGGAGCACAGGGGGAGGGGCAGGCGGGGGGTGGGAGGACAGGGTTCGTCAGTTGGACTAGGGACAGGCGTTGCTACGGAGGATATTTTGTCTTCGCTGGTCTTCACATCTATCCGCCTCCATTCCCTGGGCTCCCTCGCCACCATTTCTCTTTCCTCCGGCTTTTCTTTTGTACTCGCGCTTCCTTCTCTTAGTTGGGCAGCGAGGGCTCCTGAGGTTCAAATGGACAGGAGAGCAGCGTGGGTGAGAACGAGTGAAGTGGGTGCGGAGGTGGAATCGTGGACATTCCCCAAACCGCTCCCCATGGAGAAGAGAAGAGGCTCCGCCAGAACAGTAGCTCTTCCGATCTCTCTACATCTGCTTCCTCTTCTTCCACCTCCGGGTCTTCTCTCTCACTGCTGGGTGCGGGGGGAGGGGGCGCTTTCTCTTCCTCTTCGGAGGAGTCCGTGTCCTACAGAGTGAGACCCTCATCATCGAGGAGAATGGGAAGAGGGGGGGTTCAGCAAGCGGGGCAAGCGGAGGCACAGGGGCGACTGGGGCAGATGGAGGAGTGGGAGTAGGAGTGGGGGCGGGAGCGGGAGTGGGGGTGGGCATAGGAGGTGGTTTTATGGAGGGAAGGAGGCCTTCTGTTCTCAAAACACAAGGGTCCAAGGCGCACAGACCCTCTTCCTCCTCTTCTTCCTCCTCTTCTTCCTCCTCTTCTTCTTCTTCTTCCTCTTCGTCCTCTTCCTCTTCCTCTTTGCCTAGCCAGGGTTCCGCCTCGACATCTGGTTCGTCGTCCTCTTCTTCTACATCCTCCCGCCTATTCCTGCGCCCCAATATCCGGAGGACTGTAACTAAACCCCCTAAGGGCCTCGTCTGTGTATACCCCATGACGTCAGTCGATGTCTTTTGCTCCCAATCCCTCTCTTCCTCCCTTGTCATCGCTCTCTCCCCCGGATCTCACATTGATTTCCCTTCGGAGCTCACATTCGACAATATCGCCTCCTCCTTTCCCCACCTCTCGCATCTCCTCCACCCCTCCCCCTTTCCCTCTCCTCACCACGCATATTATCCAATCTCCTCCCCTCCCTTTCCCTCTTCCTCTATTTCCCCCTTCTCCCCCCCTCCTCTTCTTCTTCACTTCCTTCCTCCTCCACGTCTTCTCCCTCTTTCTTTACATCATCTTCTAGTCAATTGAGTCAGAGAGGAGGTGGAGTGGGGGAGAGGGGGCAGAGGAGATGCTAGTCAATCAGACCCTCTCTCCACCTTCCTCTCTGCCCCTCCCGCCCCTTCCCTCCCCCTTAACCTCGTTCCTGAGTCCCTCCTGGCACTCTTTGCTCTTCTCTGCTTTCTCCTGCTGTGCCATCCTCCGCCTTACTCCCTCTCTCCCCCCTCCCCCCCACCTCTCTTTCCAAAGACTTCAACTCTTCGACTGCTTCGTTGTACTCTTCTCCTCCCCCTCCTCTCTCTCAGTCCCTTTCTCCCTCCGCTTTAACTACCCTTTCTTTCTCTCTCTTCGGCCCTTCCGTCCCCTGTCCTCCTTCTTCTTCCGCCTTCATTCCCTCTGTCTCTCCACAGCTCTTCTCTGGTATTTCCCCCATCTCCATCTCGAGGGTGAGGGAGGAGAGGGTCCAATCCCTGTCTGTCCCTTCTAGATCTTCAACTGTCATTTCCTTCGACCCCATTCTCTCCACCGGAGCTCAAGTCATGAAACTCATACACAACAAACAGGAGTCCTCTCCCTTCGTATGGAACTACAACCCAGCGCTCTCTCGTTCCCCTTTTTCCTCTCCCCCGTCTTTTCCCTCATCTTCCTCTTCCTCTTCCTCTTCCCCTTCCTCTTCCCCTTCCACTTCTTCTTCCCCTTCCTCTTCTTCTTCCTCTCCCTCTTCCTCTTCCTCCTCATCTATCCCCTCCTTCTCCACTGATCAGGTTGACTCTGAGCTCATTTGCCCTCTGGATCTCCGTTTTTCTTCTCCCTCTGCCTCCCCTTCCTTCTCTTCCTCTTCCTCTCCCTCTCCCTCATCCCTTGCTTCCTCTTCTAACAGTCTTCGCATGAATATTGTTCCTTTCTCCTCCGCTACGCTTGCCCCCAAAGAGATGGTGATGTGGAGGAGGAAAGAGATGAAGGTGTATTTGTTTGTGAGCTCTCCCGGCCATTGCTATTCTTCTCTATCCTCCCCCTCCCCCTCTTTCCTCTCCAGCCCCGCTATTCCGTTCCACAACATCCAATCGTACGCCGAGTACTCTTCTGCTGCCCGCAATGAATGGTCGGTTTCGTCTTCGAGCTTTATTTCTTCTTCATCAGCTTCTTCCCGTGATGTAGCTGGAGGAGCGGAAGGTGTGAACCAAAGACGAGGAAGACCTTTGCTCCTCTTGCCCTTAATCTCCGGTCTTTCGGATCCTTCGTCGTCCTTCGCCTGTCTTTCGCAGGTACCTCGTTTTGGAAAGGTATCCCAAACTGTTCTGCCTTCGATGGCGACCACTCTCACCTCCATTAGCTCTCTTTCTTCCTCCCCGGACCCTCACGTCGCCTTGTACGAGAGAAGAGAGCTCTCTTCAAGACACAGTCTTCTGTCCTCAGGGCCACATCTGCAATGGTGGGCTACCCCTCGTGTCTGTACTCTGCCCCACCTCCTTCGCCTTCCCCTCGCTCTCACAAGCTCTCTCTGTCCCCTAACTCCTGGTCTCATCCTCCCCCTTCTTCCTACTCCCCTGACGCAGTGGCTAACGGTTTCTTTCCGAGAGGACCGTCTTCTCACTTGAGAGTGGGGACACACATTAGGAGGGGATCCCTTTCGCTGAGACAGAGAGAGAGCACCACTCCTAGGAGGAAAGGACAGGGGGACAGGGGGGGAGGGGAGCGGGGGAGAGGGAGCATGAAGGTAAGAGAGACGGAAACCCGACGGAGGACAGGGAGAGGGAGGAGCGAGGGAGAGAGAGAAGGACGGTGACGGGGAGAGAGAGCGAGATAGAGGAAGAAGGAAGAGAAAGGGAGAGAGAGAAAGAGAGGGAGAGGGAGTGGTCCGCGAACACAACTGCGAACGATCTTCTTTCTTCTATTGTTGACCTGCCTCCGTCCTCCTCTCTCTTCCCCTTCCTCTCCTCCCCCTTCTCCCCATTACCTCCTCTTCCCCTCTTGTCTCGTTTCTCTCAACCCTTGCAGAATGCCTCGTTTCCTCAGTCGGTGGCATCGGTCCCCCTGACTCATTCTGAGGCAGTATCAGTGGTGTGCGTCGGCATGTCTGATGGTTCGATCGTTGTTCTTTCTTCGAAGGACCTCAGCCTTCTATCCTCGCTTCACCTCGCCCACAAGGGTCAGCCTATTAGGACCCTCAACCTGTACCTCCGCCAACCCATCACACTCCACTCATGGTCTCCTCTCTGGCCTACTCCTTCTCCACGAGCAATCCACTCAGGACCTCCCCTTCTTGTCCCTCTCTTCTTCACACATAGCGTCCCTTGTCACTCGTTCTTCCACCCTTTCCCCCTCCTTCTCCATTCCCTATAATCCCAAGGGTTTCTTCCTCCCCCTTCTCTCGTCGGTCCCTCTGCATTCCAGTTCTCTCGCTTGGTCACGTCGTCTCTTTCCTCTCTCTCCGTCCTCCTGTCTCTACAACCTGAGTTGTCCTCTCCTCCGTCCCTCCCCCCTCCTCCTCCATTCTTTGCTCTTATTCCCCTTGTCACATCTTCTAACAGTCTTCCGCCCTCACTTTCTCCTCCTCCTACACATGTACCTTCCCTTTCACGCTCTACCCAGTCTCTAAATTCAAATCATTCCGTAAAAACGACAAATCCTGCTCTTCCCTCGCACCTCTCGGCCACATCTCCCACCGCTTCTCACTTTTTCTCCACTCCAATCCTCTTCCCTTCCTTTGCCTCAACCACCCTCCTCCACATTCGCCTTTTCCCTTCCTTCTAGTTCTCTCATTGCTTCTTCCCTCTCCCCCTCCTTTTCAACCTGCGCCCAGGACCCCACTCCTACCTCTCAGTGTACTTCTTCCAAGTCGTCTGCCTCTCCCATTCTCTCACTCGTCCAAATCACAACTCTCAAACACATTCTCATCTACGTTTTCATCGACTGCATATTCCGCCTCGTCATCCTCCTCCTTCTCTTCCTCCTCGTCTTTATCCCCCTCTTCACCTGCTCCCCCTTCGTCCACTCCAGAGGGCGAGTGGGAGTCAGATAAGGGAGAGGTAGAAAAGAGAAGGCATCTGGCGTCGGAGTTGGTTTCAAGAGCGAAGAGCATTGGCACATTCGAGAGAGCTGGACTTACCCTCCTCTCCTCCGCTGGTTCATCTCTCCATCTATTCGACCTATCTTTTTATTTTCTTCGTCCTCTTCGTCCCACCGTTCTTCCCCTGTTCCCCTGCACTCCTCCTTCTCTTCCAGCCTAAACTCGTCCTACTCTACTTTGCTCAATGATTCGCTTGACTACAGTACTCGTATTATTGGTTGCTCTTCCGAAATGGGCGGACTCCCCGTCTTTTCATCAACAGAGAGGAGAGAAGAGGGCCATCAGTCGACACTGTACTTGTCTGCTCCAGTGCTGGAAGTGGAAATAGTCAACAGCTGCTACATGTTGGTACGAGTAGATGCGGTGCATTCGTTCCCACTGGCCCCTGCGTGTGTGTACGTCGTCTCGCTGTACAGGATGCAGGTGATTGGTTGTCTCTCCACTACGAGTAGACGCCTCCTTCTCTTCAACCAGGAGGCCAACGCCTCCCTCCCTCCTCCCTTATCCCCTATACCGACGTGTCTGGGGGCGGTGTGGGTGGAGTCAGTGGAGGAATGGGTGTGGGCAGAGGAGCGAGCAGAGGATCTGGAGGATCTTCAGGATGGTTAGGCACAGGGAGTAGGGAGACAGAAGGGGGAGGTTCCCGAGCCTTCGTGTCTCCATCAACTCTTCTTCGCTCAATAGGAGAGGAGGTGTCTCTGAGCTCACTGGCTGTGCTCCACCGAGACCCCTGGATAGACTTGTCCCCTTATTCATCTGCCTTCGTTATCGCCTCTGTCTCAGAGGAAGAGCTCGAGTCCCCCTTCTCCAGACTTACCAACATCGACGAACAGCAGAAGTACTCGTCTAATCCACTCACTGCAGCTATTCCTCAGTCTCCCCCCACCTCTTCTCTTCCCTTTTCATACTCCTCACGGACTGCTGCGCCTTCGGTTGCTCTTTCAACCCTACTAGATATGGTGATGGGAAGTGGAATGAGGAGCTTCGACATCGTCTATGCATTGAACTACTTAGACTTATCCGAGGTGGAGTGGGAGAGGATGAAGAGGGTTGTGGAGGCAGACCTTTCCTCGAGGAAGAAGAAGAAAACGAGAAGACAGGAGTCGAAACACTTCCCTGCTCTCTCTACTGCTTCGGTGGGTGTGTGGCGCCCACAGCAGTCTTCCAGAGCGGTAGCACTAGCAGGAGAAAGAACCTTGGTACCAGACGCTTCTCTGTTCGACAACACGCACTCGCTGTCCTCCACCTCTGCTATATCTACTATTTCTTCTCAACCACAGCTTTCGTTACCCCTTTCTTCTTTACAGACGCAGGCCTTGGGCCCCCAGTCCCCTTCCACGTCTTCTGATTCATTCTTATTTTCTTCCAGAGTCAACATCCCCAAGAGCCTTCCCACCCCCAACCCCTTCTCTCGGCTCGCGACACGTTCTCCATCCCCTACCCGTCGTTCTCCCTCTCCCACTGCTGCTCATGCTCCCCGGTCTTCTTCCCCCTCCAGAATGTCTCGTACTCCGTCGCAATCTCTTCTTCCTTCGACTTCGTCTTCTCTCAGGAGGTCCGATTCACCCTCTAAGATGCAAAGGGACTCCTCTCGATTTACCACCACTTCGGACGCTTCCACACTGCCGTCCCCCCTCTGCCCCCAACAGGAGTGCAACGTTGTCTGCTAAGAGCAAGAGAAAGACAGGGGCTGTGCCATCTGCTTCTCTCAGCTTGACACGTCCTGTTTCTTCTCTGGCTCCTCTACCCTCCTTCAGACACACCCTGGTATTTTGTCCAACTCTTCTCTCAGCTCTACTTCTCCTACTCCTCTTTCCATCGACTATCGCCGCGTTTCTCCTGCAGTGCTCGCTTCTCTTTCTTCGCAGCCCATGCCTGACTTCCTCTCGCAGTACTTGAACTCTTCTTCCCTTAAACCATCTGCATCTTCTACTCCCCTCTACTTCTGCTGGGGTAATTGGAATGCATGAAACTACTGGCAGGATAAGTTCTGCTGGAGCTAGAAGCACGGCGGGCGGAGCTTTAGCGAGAGGTCAGATAGAGAGGGTATCCACTGTGAGAGAGGCAGTCGGCCTTACTTCGGGAGTTGACGGAGCAGTGACTTTCACTGGTACTGGCAATATAATTGTACAAAGGCCCCACCGCCAGACTTTTGGGGGAGGCAACACTTACTCATGCGCACGTCACTACCATTGACTCTCTTAGCCAGTCTCAACCGACCCACCGTCTTAAACACTCTACCTCTAACCCATCCTACTTCCCCAGGAAGCAAACACATTCGTACAAGTAATTTGTACGTGCCTTGTTACATATAGTATTTTTATTTTGCTAACGTTTAATTCCTATACATATATATTTTTTTATCTTCGTATGTATTATTTCGTATGATGCGTTGCGCACGAGTATATTTTCTACTCTTTTTTGTTGTTTATTCTTATTTCTATCTTTTTTTTAATTTCTTTTTCATTAATAATCTTAAATGTGCATGCTGCATTCGCTTGCTATCTTTTTACCGTTGACCTTCGCGTTCGTTGCGTTTCGACTTCATTAATTAATTACGAATTTAAGAATGATGCATGCTCATTTACATAAACACTTTTTACGATGTTAAAAAGGTATTCACTGGAAAACATGCAGTGTAAGCTAAGCTCTGCATTACACACTTTAACATTAATATGAATATTACGAATAAATCTACATATTTATTTATCATCAAATATGACAGAAATAAAGTGGTTTCAAACTACTTTACAGGGCATGACATTCAAACAAAAAACCCTAAACAACTACACTAAATTAAAAAAAAAAAAAAAAGGAATTCTTCAACGCAAAGGTAACTATATAACTACATGCATACTCATAAAATATACATAACTATTCACTACACGACGAGACGTCCGCGCAAGTACAAAAAAAGCATGCGCGCACAAGGCACCAGTCCTTCTTTAATCAGACATGTGATTCATCATCACTGATCATCTTCTACTACTACTAAGGCAGAAGAGGGAGCAGAAACATCATCAGGAAGAGAGAAGCCAGCGGGGAGGGGCTTCAGGATCACAGTCCAGAATCGTCCAAGTTGATTTTGTCTCCATGTTCAGTCTTCACCTTCATCTTCACAACATCCTTTGGCACTCCCATACGAATCATAGAGAAGTATTTCGAAACACGAGGGTCGTCTTTAACAGGAGGACCCACAGCAGCAGGTGCAGGGGTAGGAGTAGCAGGGGCAGCAGGAATATGTATTTCCTCAATAGGAATAGAAGTTTGTGCAGCAGGTGGCGCAGCTTCTGTTGCAGGAGGAGATTGATTTTGCTCAAGTAAGCTAGGGTCATTAAGCCAAGGAACGGACTCCTAATTTTGCTTCTAGAAGAGATAACGTAATTTCCAGGTGTTGGGATCTCTCTGACACCTCTTGAATCTTTTTCTCGCAAACATAGACAAATTTGTTCATAAAGTCTGCGGTACTAATAATGAAGCTATTTATGATCGCCAAAGTTTTCTTGGTGGGAACCGCATCTAAATTCCGAAGTCCATCATCAGGAAATGTCGTTTTCTCCACAACAGTATTACTCATAATATTTCTAAAACGTCAGCGAAGCGAGTTAAGTAATATGCAGTCTTTTTCCATCATTCAGAGATTTCTTTTCCTTTTTGAATCAAAAACGGGCATTATTGGGAAATATGAATGTCAACATTTGACTGAGATTCAACATGCCTTGCTTGTTATATGTACAGTGCTCGCAATAGTCAGTTGTTTATGTAATGGCCGAAAAACACTTATTACACACATAAATTAGACGATACCACTGTGTGAATTATTCATACATAGTTCACGAACATCAAGTTTTTTTATTGATGCATGCAGAACAGTACCATTCATGGAATTTAAACCTCCAAACTCAATCAAATAAACCCCTAGGGGCGATTCTAAGCCACTATATGTTTACCGTGCATATTCAGTCTTTATACTCCGTTCGTTTCCTTACTGAAATACCCTCACAAAATATCTACTCAAACGCACATTACTTGTTACTTACTCATGTTAAACTCTCTATGCATGCTCAAAAAAAAAAAAAATATATATATACGCATGCTCAGATACACTCCATTTCTTTTGCATTTCTCTCATGCGATGCTTACTTCACTGTGTGCATACCAGACTTTTATTTCAAACAATTCGGGGCACATAAATTTGGCGCGCAAATAAAAGATTCCTCTAAAATCTCGATAGACAATATAACTCTTCATGTTCTTCATTATTATACATTACTCCAGAAGATAAGTGAACATAGTATGACTACGCATTTGAATACATCTGACAGTCAGCCTGATAAATTAATCCAGCCAGAAAAGCAAGCGAAAGTACGTATTGACGTGCCTTTGTCAGAGGCGGGAAACACATCCTCACATCTGAACCAATCAAGAGATAGAAAACGTGCCCTGCCGATCAATCAGACCAATACCGAAGATTCTCCTAGGACCTCATATGGAGAAAATCATTTCTCGAAGATGAGAAAAACAAATGATGGAACAGGCCAGAAAAACAACAATAGGCCAGCATCAGACTATGAGACAGATAAACATAGGCTGGATCAGCGCCTAAAACAGATTGACTACGGAAAAAACACCATTGCGTACGACATATATACAAAAACAGTCCCCAAGCATCTACGTGATTGGGAACAAAGAACTACGAAGCACCCTAGAACACCTAATTACAAATTGAAGGTTGATCATTCTCATTGTAGTTACCTTTTTACTATGCTCAATGTACGTCCAGACAGTCTTTGCTAACCGTTATATTCCTGATGGACGTCTGTTTACCATTCCTAATAGATGTCTAAGAGAGCGTGGGATAGTCACATGAAGAACTGGAGGAGATCACTTCATTACTGGGACCCCGTATCTACGAACGAGGAGGGCCAAGAGGATATTGCTTGCAAAGACACCTACCCCTCAGGCGAAGGAGAATACGGACTGTGCTATCGCAAATACTTCATTCCCCTCTGATGAACTAAAGTCCCAAATAAATGATGATGCTGCAACAGGAGAAGATGACGTGGATGACGCTCTCTACGAGGAGGCTTTGGCCTTAGCTGAATCGATGTTCTCTTAATATCACTTTACGTTGTATGCATGGCAACTGCACCTTCTTGCAATATTAATTTATCTTTTAGCTACACTAGTCACACATAATCTGCATACTATACGCTATTCTGTTTCTGTACATATGTTCCTAATGGCGAATTGACAATAAACCCATCCACATTCATTCTTTACAATAACTCATCTACATTCATTCACAGTCAATTCATTTATTGCAAATGTTCATTCGAAACTAAACTATCCCAGAAAACACTTCACAAATAATACAAATACAATTTGTGTGTGTTTACTACATATACATATATATTGCAAAAAGTGAAGAAAATGTACGTGACACGAAAGAAGAAAAGAAGAAGGGCAAAGAAGCGACGCAGCTATACATTTCAATGCAGAAAAAAGAAGACAGGAGGAATATAACGAAAAGAAAACAAACCAGGAAGCCAAACGAGTGGCATTAAAGTATATGACAGAATAGTCCATATGACAGAGAGTGATTCCTCGCTTAAGCCTTGGGTCTCACTTCTCTGAATTGAACATGAGCCCACTGGGGAAGGTTCTGAGTGAAAAAGTTCGACACAGAAGAGAGGTATTGAGGGGACACGAAGGAGGAGGGAGGGGCGGCAAATGAGGTGGGGCTTTCCGGGGGAAAGCGAAAGGTTCAGGGGGCTGGGGGCCTTTGAGGTGGAGCCGTTGCCTGTACCTGCTTAGCTCGAAGATGTCTTCTTTCTGCATTCTGACCCCCATCACGATGTTGTCCAGAACCTCTTCTGCGAATCCGTAGGCCTCGTTGACTCCTTCATCAACAGCCCTGGAGATGAACATGATCGTCACTCGATGGCACTCTCCACTCGACTTCCCAAGCTCAGTCAATGCCTCATGCTTCTCCTGCTGCCGCTTTTGCTCTTCTTCCTCTTCATCTTCTTCATCTGAAGTGCTCTCTTCCCCTTCATCACTCGCATCCGCCAACTTTTCACTTACTCCTTCTCCTTCTATCTGTATGGACGATGACAGTCTTTCCCCAGCACCTTTATCAAGCGAGAGAGAATCGGAGAACGGGAGAGTCCTAGCTGTCCTCGCCATTTTGGCAAGGGAGAGAGGAGAGATGTATGATTTCCCAGGGACGATAGATACGTTATCAAATACGATATCTGGGTTGGAGAGACACGTCGCTGCCACGAACCGACGCACAAGGACAAGTAGGGAGTCCTTGACGGTGAAGGTCTGGAAGCTCACGAAACGATGGATGAGCTTCACAGATGCACTCACAGAGAAGTCTACTCGAATACCCCTCGACACCAATGAACTCAGCCGCTTCTTCTCCGCGTCCTCTCGTTCTTCCTCGGTCATGCTCTGCTTTGCTTCTAAAGCCTTCTGCTCCTCTTCTTTCTTCTCTTTTTCCCTTCGGTGTCTTTCTTCCTCCTCCTCTTCCGCCCTTTTCCTTCTGTCCAATTCAGCCTTCTCCAATGCCTCTGCCTCCACCCTAAGCTCGTCTTCTCTTTCATTGCGTATTTCTTCCAGTTCTTTGTTTTTCTCAGCATACATGCGTTCCATCTCAATTGCCCCCTTGAAGAACCCGTTGTACGCGATCGAGTGGCACCCTCCTGCAGTAACCTGTAGGATCTTTGTGCCTACAAGCTTCTCCACTCTCTTGGGAAGAGTGGTCGAGGTGTTTTTTCCATGACCCAGCTGCCCCTTGTCTCCGTTTCCCCACGAGTAGACCTCGTGAAGAGAGGACAAGGCCAAGCTGTGTCTTACTCCGGCTGCGACCTGCACCACAGCGATGTTGTTGGCAGCGAACGCCATGATCTTCCTCGGGGTCTTCTCTGAGTTGTTGCTTCCGTGGCCCAACTGGCCGTGTGCTCCGAATCCCCACGAGTACACATCTCCTGTGGTGAGGGAACAGAGAGAGTGGGACCCTGCAGCTGCGACGGAACAGACGTGTCCAATCTGAGCAAGATAATCCACTCTCCTGGGTTCGTATTCGTTTCCGTCCTTTCCCACTCCTAGCTGTCCGTGTCCTCCATCTCCCCAAGCGTACAACTGTTTAGTATCTGTTACCGCAAGAGTGTGGTTTGCTCCAGCAGCGACAGACACAATGCGAATGCCTTCGAGAGCGAGTGCATCCACTCTCTTGGGAACAACGGAATCCTCGTCGTCTCCATGACCTAGCTGTCCTTTGTTCTTGTACTTCCCCCCACCTCCAAATGTGTACACCTCTCCATCCTGGGTGCACACAACAGTGTGACACGAACCGCAAGAGACGGACATCACTCTGTACCCCCTGAGCGCAGAGACGCACATGAATGGCATATCCGAGTTTATACGTCCTAGTTTTCCGTGTAGAGAACCCCCCCAAGTGATAATAAGTCCCGATGATAGCTGAGCGACGTTGTGTGCATCCGCAGAACACACAGATATGATCTCATCCAGTTGGCTGGGGTCATCTTCCGAAGGAGGGAGCCTCAGCTTCACAGTCTTGAACCTCGTCAGGTTCTGAGTGATGCCAGGGTGTCCCAGGAGGTTCGACCTCCACGTCCCTACAGTCATCAGCTTTCCATCGTGTGTTAGGGCAACGGAATGGGAGGTCCCCGTGCTGATAGTAGCTAGCTTCATGTTTTGAGCTGGAAAGAGCATTCTTGTGGGGACTACAACGTCCTTCGTACTTCCTACTGACAGCTCCCCGTTCGTGTTCTCTCCCCATGACCACGCAGCGTAGGTAGAGGTTCCAGCGGAGGATAGGGAATGAGATGCGGAGGGCGGAAGAGTCGCACTGCCCATGAAGGAAGTGGAGGAGAACTCATTGCGAGAGCCCTGGAGGGAAATAGGAGTCGTGTCAGATACACGAACTCTGTCCTTTGCCTCTTCCTTCTCTCTGTACACCTCCTCCGCCGACCGCACATCTGGGAGGTCCTCAACAATACCTTCTCTCCAGAGGTCAGGTCATGGACTTCCTCTTCTCCATCACACCTGCCAAGAAGTCAGCTTTCTTCTTAATGTCGTTGGTTCTAATGCTCGCTTCACTCTCCTCCTTTTCATCACTCGCGAAGTGACCATGGTCTACGCTCCCATCCAATCCCTCATCGCTCATATCTCCATCAAATGACATTCTTCTCTGGTCCACAAGGTCTGTCCCTCTATAAAGTGTCTTGGGCTGGGTTTCATCGTCTTCAGAATCCAAGTAGATTTCCGAAAAGGAGGTCGCAGGGATGTGAGCTGTGGGTTCATTTTCATTCACATCTGCTTCCACAACCTGCATCAAGAAAATATATGCATATAAAAATCGACCGTCAGAAAGTACTAACCATGAAATGTTTAGGACGGCGGATTTTCTCCATGGCCTACATGCATGCACATGCAATTCTAAATACGCAAAGCATAGCAACACAAGAAACCTCTACTTGGTCAACAGGAACAAATACTCCATAGTTGCTCAGGCACTTGAAATACTGAACTCCATCTATGCTTCCATCGCAATCTCCATCTGCAAGCATAACAAGACATATTAGAGGATATCTTTTACAGTTTGTTCATTTACAACGCCCTACGCAAGCAGATAAAATAGACAAATTTCAACTAACCTGGAGAATCAAGCATTACTCCAACCACATTTTCATCACTAAATTCCACTTGGCCTTCGAACTGCACAACGCCTGAAACCATCTCATCAACACTCTTTTGTGTAAAAGTGATGTTGTATTGCTCATTTACGAGTTTATAAAAGGAACTAGTGCTAAGGAAAAAAAAGACGAAGAGCACTACAGAGGGGGAAGGAGAGATAGAAGTCGTTGGAGTTTTAGCTGAATATGCAGTAGTTAGGTTTCCAGCACAATATGTCTACTGGAAACTAATTAACCTCTAAAGCCAAAGTTCTGAGTGATTTTGCACTACCGTATCTCAATTTGAGAATCACAATAGTAATCTTTAGCCTAGTTAACAACAACCATTTAAACTATCCCAGGTTCGCTCAATACATAGCCCGCTTCTATCGCGTTGTCTGTACCAAACGTTTTCTGAACCATTGTTCAATTATTTTTAAATTCTGTAAAGCGTATTTCGTTTTGTTTTAAGATATAGAATATATGCATCGTACGTTGTTTGGGACAAAGAAACATAAGTTTCATTCGACAGATGTAGAAGTAGACCCAGGAAGAACTTTCACTTCGCTCGGTGTTAATAATGATTTAGTGCGAGCATTGAATGATGAGGGAATAGAGACACCTTCTCCTGTTCAAATTGAAGCTCTGCCAAGCGGGCTTCAAGGAAAGAGTTTGATTGTTCAAGCAAAGAGTGGGACTGGAAAAACATGCGTGTTTTCTTTACTTGTCCTATCAGCTATAGATGTAACTCTAAATGAGCCCCAGGTATTTACTATGCTAATATGCACTTTAACTTTCGTTTGCTTGCAGAAAAATGCACGCCCACTCTCTGACTTTATCTCTTTCCATCAATGTTATGTTTCTTCCAGGCAATCGTCCTAGCCCCTACAAGAGAAATAGCTGCGCAGGGTGCAGACACAATCAAAAGATTAGGAAAATATATTGAGGGGCTAAATGTGGGGTTGTTTATCGGGGGTATTGCTATGAAGACTGATATGGATGTGTTAGGAAGAGGTGATTTGGGCGCTTCCTTAAAAGAGTACGGGGGAGAGTGGAAGACAAGGAACAAGGAAAAGGGAAAGAAAAGCAAGCATCATAATCATACTCAGGAAGGTGGACTTCTGGGGTTGTGTGATGATAACAAGGAGGACACGCATGGGAAAGAAGTAAAAGGGAGACAAGATGAAGAGGAAGAGAGAGAGAAGTATTGCCACGTATGTGTAGGTACACCTGGGAGGATGAAGGCCCTGGTGAATGAAGGTGCGTTGGACACATCCAGTGTGCGGGTAGTGGTGCTGGATGAGGCGGATCAACTGTTGTTCCACCCCCTCGCAGACGATGTATCCATAGATCCCACGCAACACACGCAAATGCAGAGAATACAAACTCTAGACATCCAAACACAGTGCATACAGCAGACACAAGTCACACACCCGCACGCTCTCTCTTATGCGCCCCCTCACTCCCAAGGGATCTCTTCTTCACCATCCTCTTCAATGACTTCTTCCTCTCTCTCCTCTACTCTCTCCCCTTCTTCCACCTCTCACACTCCGCTCTCTTCCTGCCCTGCATCTTCTTCTTCGGAGTTGCTTCGTTTCCTTCGCTCGTCGATGATCTCCAAACAGAGACCCTCTGTGGTGTGGTTGCTATCAAACCTCCGACGCTCCTTCCAATTAGTGGCGGTCTCTGCAACATTTTACCCCTTCCACGCTCACTATCCTTCGGTCCTTCTCTCCGCTTTCCTCCTTCATCTCTGTCTCCTCCCAGCAACTCTCCCTTCGCGGAGTTACACAGTTCTATGTCCCTATTTGTGTCGCAGTTCCTTTATCCCCATGTCCTCTCCCTTCGGCCTCTTCACCAGCTCCTTCCTCTCATCCTCTGGCCCTCTCTCACACTGCTCCATCAACTTGTTCTTTACCTGCTTCCGCCAAATCAACGACGTTTGAGCTGAAGTGTTCAGCTGTGTTGGGGTTATTGCGTTCTATTCCTTTCGTACAGTGCATTGTATTTTCCAATAAGTTGGGGAGAGCAGATGAGTTGTTGAGGCAGATGAAGTCGAGGGGATGGGAGGCAGGGAGGTTAGGAGGAAATATGACCCAGTCGCAACGCTTATCTTCACTCGAGTCGTTCAAGGAGAGGAAAACAAGGGTGCTTTTGTGCACTGACGTTGCTGCGAGAGGAGTGGACGTGAGCGGTGTGTCTCTTGTACTGAACCTTGACGTCCCTCCTGACCCCCACACATACTTGCACAGGGTGGGACGCACTGGGAGGTTCGGTACCATGGGTGCAGCTGTTACTCTGGTGCAAAGGAACGTGTGTGCGGAGGATGACGAGGAAAGGGCTCTTCTGAACGTGATCGCACCGAGGGTAGGGGCATCTCTAGTAAAAGTCAATGCAGAAGACTTGGTATCGGGGAGGGCACAGGAAATCATATCCTCTGCCATGGAGCTAGCAGATGAAGAGAGCGAACTAGGGCAATGGGAAGAGCAAGGCGAGGACGGGGAGGAAGGGAGGGAAGAAGGGAGGGAGGAAGGGAGGGAAGAAGGGAGGGAGGAAGGGAGGGAAGGAAGGGAAGGAGGATAGCTACGTAAGTAAGGATAGGGAGGCAGATGTAGGGGAACAAGAGCGGATGGGAAAGAAAAGGGAAGTGAGGGAGAAAGGAGGGGCGAGAGAAGGGCTTTTGGAAGAGAATGAGAAAGGAACGGGCGGAAACCAAAGGAAGTGGCAGCAGGGGGAGAAGCAGAGGGAAAAGGAGAGGGAAGGGGACGAGAAAGAAGCAAAAGAGGGGCTAAGGGACAGGGATGAATCGTTGTTAGATCAGTGTGTGAGAAAAGCGAAGGAAAATAAGGATCATGAATCTTTGTTTGAGAGAGAGGTGATAGAGTGGGGGAAGGGACAGAAAAAGGGAGAGAGAAAGGGAGACTGGGCTGAAGTGCAAAAGAGTAGTGAACGAGGAGGGAGAGAGAGAGGGTGAAAGGGAGACCGAGAGAGCAAGAGAGGGTAAGAGAAGAACCAAGAAGGCGAAGACTCTGAGAAGAGTGGAGATAGAGATAAGGGACGTAATGAAGGGAGGAGAAGGGGAGGGGGGGACGAGACGAACAGGAAACAAAAGGAGCAAAGGGAGAGGGAGAGAAGGTGGCGGAAGGGAGAGGAAAGCAGGGAGGGGAAAGGAGCAAAAGGAAAGGAAGCTCAGGAGAAGAGTTCATGCGATCAAAGGAGTGTAGGGAAAACAGCCTCTTCTCACTCCTCAGCCTCACCTTGTTCGTCTGGACCCCCTCTTGCTCCTCTTCACCTCCTCCCTTCCCCCCCACCTCTGTTCTACTCCCTTCCCCACCCCTCTCTCTCTTATCCCTCCCCTGCTTCTACCACTGACATTTCCTTTTCCTCGCCACTTCATCCCCACTTCTCATCCTCTTCCCTCCACTCCCCTCACCCCTCTTCCTCCCTCTACCCTCCTCCCTCTTCCTTCCACTCCCCTCACTCCTTCTCATCTGTCTACCCACAGCACCCCTCTTCCTCCCTCTACACTCCTCCTTCCTACTCCTTCTACCCTCCTCCCCCTTCCTCCCACTATCCCTCTCCTTCCTCCTTCTACCCCCTCCCTCTTCCTCCTTCTACCCCCTCCCTCTTCCTCCTCGTACCCCCTCCTTCTTCCTCCTCCTACACCCCTCCTTCTTCCTCCTCCTACACCCCTCCTCCTTCTGTTAGCGATGCGTACTCTCCCCTCTGTTCTTTTGATGCACTTGCAATCCCTTTTCGGCGGGACTTCGAAGGTTCATGCAGGGGGGCAGAAGAGATGGAAGGAGGGGGATGGGGCAGTGGAAGGGGGAAAGCAGAGGCAGGGAGGGAGGAGGAGAGCAGGAGAAAGAAGCGCAGGACGGAACGAAAGGGACAGCGAGGAAAGGGGGAGGAATGAACGAGGAAGCTAGTAGAGGGAAGGAGGAGGGGGGAGGAGGAAAGGGGAGGGATAGAGAGGGCGAGAGAGATGGCCCTGTCCCCAATATCAATCTACACTTTCATTTCCACTTACCTTCCTTTCCTCTCCCTCCCTCATTGCCTCCTCTCCATTCCCACCAACTCTATTCATCTTTCCCTTCCCCTTCCCCTTCCCCTTACCCCTACCCTTACCCTACCCTTCCCTCTTCCCCTTCCCCACCCAATGCCCCGTATTTCTCTCACACCCCCGTATCTTCTATCTCTTCATTCTCTTCTCCCTCCTTTTTCTCTTCATTTGAGTCTACGGCTCAGAGAGAAAAGGGGGGAGAGGAAGATAGCGGTGAAGGCGGAGTCAGGGGCTGGACGGGAAAGGGAGAGAGAGCGAAAGAGATTACGAAAAGAGGAGTAAGGATGATGTTGGGAGAAGAAAGTACAAAGAGGGGTTCAGTGAAGAGGGGAATGAAGGTGGGGAGAGAGCGGAGGAAGGGGACGTGCGAGAAGAGGAGGGGCGAGAAGTGGAGAGGGAAGAAGAGGGGACAGAGGAAGAGAATGGAATAGAAGAGGAGGAGGAGGAGGAGTTTTGGGAAGAAGAGGATGAGGACGGGGAATACGAAGGAGATGTGGAGCATGAAGAGGGTGAAGATGGTGGGGGGGAGATAGGGACGAAGGGGAAGGGGAGAGAGAAGTTTTCTCTTCTTCGCCTACTGACCCGAACCTCAACCTTCGCACGCTCTCTCCCTCTGCCCTTGAACGCATCGCCTTACTCCAAATGGAGTCCCTCTTCAACAGACTCGAGTAACGCTGAGATCGTTAAACGTGTTCAGATGTTCTTGCTCCCCCTTTCATCGCCACTCTTGCTTCTTTTCCACCCATTCTAGTCTGCACGTGATCTTCACTTGTTTGTTAATGCATGTAAATCTGACGTGGAAAGCAGCACCTGACGCGTGACGCGTTGAAAGTTTAGCTCCCGTGGCCCAATTAAATGAATAATCGTTTGATCACACGCCGAAGACCTGTGGTTCGCTGTACACGGTCTTTCTCTGCGAACAAAGAAGATGTGGTTGGCTACGTCATTGAAGAAGTGCAGTGAACGCGTTCAAGTGAGTGAAGAAGGGCAATAAAGAATAGGATTTGGATTTAGTTAAGAAAAGTGTCTTTCAATGGTTAATGAATCTGTCGCATTGGCAGGAACACGTTGGCATCAAATGTAGACATATACAATAACGTGTATTTCTTTATGATTATTACTCGTCAGTCTTTTTTTTTATATATTTAACCAGTTTGCAACTTTCTATAGGAATGTTTGTTTTCAAATAATGTAGGGCTCTTAGTACGGTTGTGTTGCCGATTAGAGAAACGACACACTAGAGAAGTACGAACTAAAAACGCGTCGACGAATGAAAGCAAAAAGCCTCAGATATTTATTGATTGATATTAGCACCACGTACATCACCCCATAGATAGATTTTTACTCGATTAGGAGAAAGGAAGTGAAGGCACGAAGGGAATGAAGTGGTTGTGCTGACCTATGACTGAGGATTGAAAATGCCTCCTTGTTTGTAAGAAGAACTGAAGTCAAGAAAAGAGGGCAAGGAGTTAGATCCAGAAGAGGGGGGTCGTGAGCGGAGAAATGGCTGGAGGGAGTTTGCAGACAAGGAAGAAAGAAACGGAGAACGGGTAGGCTGGGGAGAGATAGAATTCGACTGCATCTCATGTCCCTGCCCCCTTTCCGCCAGCTCATCGCGGTTTCTCTCTGTTGATCGCTTCGGAGCATCCGCAGTCCCTCCCTTGACTTCCTTCGTGTGGCTCGGTCTTCCTTCTCTCACCTCATCTGTCTTTGGTTTCGTATTTACCCCATCGCCCCCTTCTCTATCTCCTCTCTCTCTCCTTCGTTCATCCTCTTCTTCAACGCCTTCAATGCCGCTACCTGTCCTTCTCCTATCTGTTTCCGTTGTTTTCCCGATATTATTTCTTTCAGGTCGTTTGTTCCCCTCCCCACCCCCTCCCTCCCTCCTCCTTAGCCTCTGTACCTCGTGGAACAACCCTTCGTTAACAGCATCCAATTTCTCTGCGAAATGAGTCAAGTATCTAAGTGGAAAAAGAAAAGATAGATAGTCATGTGAGAACAAACGGGAAAACAAACGAAAGGAGAGAAGAGGGGAAGGAGAGAAGAGGGGAAGGAAGAGGATCAGCATAAAAGATTAGTAAAGAGAATAGAATGATGGGAGACAAGGGAAAGAATGGATCAACATAGAAGAAAGTTAAGAGAAGAAAAAGGGGAATAAAGAGAAAAAGGCCAAGGTATATCTCAGACTGCAACCATCGCAAAGCTAGACACGACCCGTCATCGGTTTAAAAATGACCGCACAACCACATATGCTATACATTTCATGCAAATTGACTACAGAACCCATGGCAGATGCGACCAAGTCACCAAACCACCTATCTCAACCTCTGTCTCCCCACCTATCCCGTTTTCCTCGCAAACAGTGTTTGTGAAGGTGTGTGCATGAGTGTACGTATCTATTGAGTGCACAAAAAAACAAGCATCGTATACAACGCGTGAAATACTCTATTATACACGCACGATCTCCCTCTGGATGTTGAGCCCATCGGCCATACCTGTTGTGCGCAGCGACGTTGTTGCTCTCTGCCAGTAGAAGAATGAGCTCCGACGATCGAACAGGAAGAACAGGAAGACTGTCCTCCCACCAAACCTCTCCTTTTCCTCCCACTCCCTCCTTTTCCCCTGCCTCTCCTCTTTCTCCCACCCCTGTTTCATTGCGTGTTGACCAACCACTCCTTTCGCTCCATTGCTCTCTCTTCGTAAAAGCATCGTCTCTCTTTCTCTCGCTATGACCCTCTCTTTCCTCTCTCTTTCTCTCTCCTCTCCTGCTCTCTCTACCCTCTCATCTCCCCCCCAGCTTACTCCTTCACTCCGCTTTTCATCGCCCTTCGGTTTCGCTTCTTCTGATGTGCGTCCAGTTCTTTGCATTTCTGCTCCCCTACCCTCTCGCTCTCTCCTCCCGTCGTCATCCTCCCCCACCGCCCCTCTTTCGCTGGTGGAGGTCCCTCTCCTCCCTCCTCCTGTCTCTCCTTCCCCCTTTACTCTCCTAGCGTCGATCTCTTGCAGTAGGGTGTTTTGTTTTTTCAAATAAAGCAAGAATCAGGGATTGAAGAGAGGCTATCTCGATTGATGAAAGAGAGGGGGAGGGCAACACAGAGGGGGGAAGGGAGGAGGGGGAGAGGCAGAAGGATTCGAAGAAAAGGGGACATCAGAAGCAGAGGAAGGGGAGAGGCAGAAGATGAAGAAGTGGGCATGGGAGAGGAGAAGGGCAGAGGATGAGAAGAGTACGCAAACATGTTTTCTGCTTCTCTTTCAGCTGGCAACTTATCACTCGGTGAACAACCTTTCAAGACGAGATGGATTCTCCATTCTTCTTTCTCTTATGCCATCTCTCTCCCTGTCTCTCCGCCTCTGCCCCTCTCTCTCCCACTCCCTCTCCCTCTCTCTTTCCCTCTCTCTTCCCCTCTCTCTTTCCCTTTCTCTTTCCCTCTCTCTTTCCCTCTCTCTCTTTCTCTGTCCTTCTCCCTCCCACTCCATATCTCTTCCCTTTCCCTTTCCCTTTCTCTCTCCCTTTCCCTTTCCCTTTCTCTTTCTCTTTCTCTTTCCCTTTCCCTTTCCCTTCCCTCTTCTTTTTCCCTCTCCCTTTCTTTTTCCTCTCCCTTTCTTTTTCCCTCTCCCTTTCTCTTTCCCTCTCCCTTTCTCTTTCCCTCTCCCTTTCCTCTTCCCTACCCCTCTCTCTATCACTTGTACGATAATCTCTTTTCTGTCCCTCCTCTCTCTCCTCCTCTCTCCCATCGCTTCTATTCCACCCCTTTTCCTTCACTCCTCTCCTCTCCCATTCCTCCTCCCTTTGCCTCTCCCACTCTTTCTCTCTCTCTTTCTCTCTTTCTCTTTCTCTCTCCCTCTTCTCCCTCTTTCCTTCTATTTCTCCCTCGCCTTCCTCACTGACTATTTTTCTTCTGGAATTATCCGAATGCATCAACTCCCTTTCGCTAGTCAGTTCTCGTTCGACTCGTTCTTTGTCTCTTTTCACTTGTTCGACCACCAAGTATGAACTTCTCACTTCCTGTTTGAGTTTGTCGATTGCCTGTTCTAGTTGAGACGTGTGTGCTGTGTGAGCATCCCTAATAGCTGACATCTCCTCCTCCACCTCCTCCACCCTTGCCCACGCTCTCCCCAATTGAGCCTCCTTTAAATGCGAGCTGCTTTTAACTTGAGTTAACTCCTCCATGAGGCTTGAAATCAGTGATGAGTTGTCCGAGTCGTATTTTTCCCATCTGTTTCTCATTTCCTTGCACTCCTCCAGGTGTCTCTCTCTCTCCTCAGCGCTTCTCTGATGAGCTTGTTTTCTTTTCTCTTTCCACATCTGCCTCTAGTTCTGTGACTCTGTCGGTTAGTTGCTTAATCTTCTCTACGTAACATCTCCTCCTCTCCTCATTCTCCTCCTCCCTTTCCTTCCTCTCTCTTTCCCTAGCTTCCTCCACCACCCCCTTCATCCTCCGCTCTCTTTCCTCCTCCTCATTTCTCACCTTCTCTATCCTTTCCTCATATTCTCTTATAAGAATATTCCTCTTCTCCGCCTCCGTTGCTCTTACTCTCTCCGTCTCTATCCTCACCTCCTCCGCGCTCTTCTTCTCCCATGCCTCCCTTTCGCTCGTCATTCTCCTAGACATTTCTGCATCTTTCCTGCTCCTTTCTTCCCCCGCCAGTCTCAATCGCTCCCCTTCTTGTTCCAGCACAGATATTTTAATCAGGAAGTCCTCTCTCTCTCTGTTCTTCTCCTCAACTCCCCTGCCACCAGTCGCATTTGTTCACCAATCCTCTTCACTTGTGTCCCTAATTGTTTGGTTCGATTGTTGAGGAAGTCAATTGTTTCGTTTTTGGACGACACGATCCCCTCCCTCTCCTCTATCTTCAGTTCTAGTCTTCGGATCTTGTTTCTCAGAGCACTCAAAGCCTCCAGTATCGCTTTGCTGTGCTCATAAGAAAGAGTTTCAATATGTCTTCGAATTTTTTCCTCGATGTCATGCTCGTCCTCATACATACGGTGAAACATATCGCTGCTCCTCTCATCCTTCAAATGCACGCCTCCTGAATGTGCTTTGTGGTGCAATGACTCTTGGCCTTCGTGCGAGTGTGGATACTGAGTAAAAGGAGAATTAAAATGTTCAGGCTGACCATCATATGAAAATGATATTTGCCTGGGGCTTACATAAGGGTCAATGTGTTGTTCATACTCTGCTGAATCATCTGCTGTGCTTGAATGGCCTAGTTCGCGATGGTCATAGCCGTTAGAAGAATTTCTTCGCTCTTGGTTCTTTTTCACTGTAGCTTGATTACTTATGTCTTTGGGTTGATGTTTTTTTACATCTGGAGATTTAAAATATGTATTCATACGGTTTGTTTCTATCTTATGTGATAGGAGTAAAAGTAATTTGCATAAATCAGTTAGATTTACTAATCACTGAAAATATCCTAACCTTCAACGTATGTATGTCTTTTCAAAAAAAACTGTGTGGTAACGTTGAGAAATAATACATAAAGCAACAATATTGAATTCACATAAGCCCTTAAACATGCGAATTAAGCGTGTGATTTATTTATCCCATATATATTAGTATATAATGTAAAGCTATGAGGAAGTATAAATATAAATATAAATAAAGGTGCGAGAAAATGACTAAAACTTATGTAACATACAGAAATAAAGGAATGGTTTAACCAGGGGGAAGAGTTGCGAGCATCATCACTTCTTCCTATTTTTCCCATTGATGCTGTTGGATGATGACGGCTTAGTAGGTTTGAAAAGGGGCTCTTTCCAAACCTGAGAAACCAGAACTTCCTGAGAATGAATAGAGGGTAGAGGAACTCTCTGGATAGAAGATGGGACGGAAGGAGCAGACAAGGGAAGGGAAGAAGATGCGGATGATGGAGACAATGCCCTTCCGTTTGAAAACGAACCATTAGATTGAGATATTGAGGAGGCGAGGGACGAGTTGGAAGAGGTAAGGAGCCCTGCAACAGAAGAGGAGGATGTAGGGGGAGATGAAGAGGGGGAACTTTTAATGGAGTTCATCACTCCAATGGACGGCCTCATTGCGCCACCGCTTCCAAAATTTTTGTTGTAGCTATCTTCTCTGTTGATGAGCTCCAGTTTGTACATCTTGGCCTCCTCCATTGCCCTCTTCATCTCCGTCTCTAGCACTTGCACTTGTCTCCGCAGAGAATGAATCAAATCTAGATCCTCTGTTCGTGATTCACGGTTGTCGAATCTGGAACAAGGAATAGACATTGGACAAAAAAGAAAAATAGAATGTAAGGGGTATGGATTCAACATACGAGGTGAGGGAAAAAAAATATATTTGGCCGTAGACAAAGAAATGAGAAGAATCGAAGAGAATTAAAACTAAGCCAACCCAATAGCGAAGACTATGATCCAACAAACTAGAAAACCAAGAAACAAATACGCGTGCGAGCAAACAACATATAATGGGACAGAGAATGGGTAGCTGTCGGAGCACAATCTCTAAAAAGACTTGTTACGTGCATGCATGTGCCAATCAATAGTCTCACTCCCCCGCTGGGTTCCCTCCTCCTCTTACCTTTCTCTAGGCTCCGATAGCTGAGACTCCAAAGAAAGAAGTTCCTGTTGGGAGGATTCTCGTTCACCATTCCACTCCTGTCTCAGTGAACCCAATTCACTTATCCACTTCTGCTCCTCCCTCTCAATAGCTGTCCTTCTTTCTTCCTCTGCTCTCCTTCTCTCCTCGTCTCTATCTCTTATCCACTCATCTCTTTCCCTCGCCAAGTCCTCCCTTTCCTTGTCTCTATGTGCCCTTTGTTCCTTGGCTTCTTCTTCCATCTGAAGGCCTCTCTTCACCTCCTCTCTAGTTTTTCTTCTAAAGACTTATTTCTGTTTGAGAGAGAGTTCTTTTCGTCTTGTTCCTCCTTCAACTCCTTCTCTAATTCTTTCCTCTTAACAGCGGCCATTGTACGCTCATTATCCGTGTTTTTCTTCCACGTGTTTTCTTTCGAGATCCAGTCCTCTCCCTCCTTTTTCCTCTGCTGTCAGGTTCTTCAGCTCTGCCTCTAACTCCCTCTTCTTCTGCTCGAATCCCCCGCAATCCTTTTCTTCTCTGCATCCAACCAGGCATCTTGTTTCCTCTTAGCCTCTTCTGCGACCTCTCTTTCCCTTCTGCGGATGTCTTCCTCTCTTCTCTTAGACTCCTCCTTCTCCCTGCGCTCTTCCTCCCACTCCCTCTCTTTCTTTTCTAATTCTTGAATTTTCAATTGTAGAGATGAAATGGCCCCGCTCTTTTCGGAATTCAGAGACGAAAGCTGTAAGAGGATCGGGTAAATGTGTAGTATGACAAGTAGAAGTACGAGTATATTGAAAAAGAAAACGTGAGTGAGAAAGAAAGAGGTGCTTGATTAGCCGTAAAAAGGGACAAAAGAAGAAGGGCGGGAGGACGGAAAGGCAGAGAAGCATAGAGATAGAGTCATCATGTGCAGAAAAACATCTAAATAGACGAGCTCAACCACAGATGAGTGTTCACGAACTGACTAACCTGTTCCTGGATGAAGTCGTCTTTGCTCCGTAGCTGAGAAGAAAATCTGTCGCGTATCTCCTTCATTTCCTTCTCTGCTGCTGCGCTCGATTCCTTTTTATCTCTCTCATACTCAGCAGAGACTCTCTAGGAAATGAAGAAAGAAAAATATCGTAGAACGAGAAAATAAAACAAGCAAATAGAACAAAGGAAAACAAAATCTGTAAGAAAAGCGAACTCATAGTCAAAACAAGTGTACTGGAGTGGGAAAACCTCTCTCTCTCTTCAACCGCCTCTTCTCTCCCCTTCCTTCTCCCCTTGTCTCTCGCTCTCCCTAGGGTACGTTCTTTTGACTTCCTCCCCTCTCCTCCCCTTACCTTCAGCGTTTCCTCCAGCTCAGAAATCCTGCTCTCATACTCCGTCGCAGACTCCTTCGAACGAGTCAACTCCGTTTCGAGCTGGAGTAGTTGCTTTTCCAAGCTGTCGTTCTCACTCTGCATAGAATTTCTCTCCTTCTCCCACCGAGCTTTCTCTGCTTCCCTCTCTCGTTCCTGTTCCTTTTCTCCGTGTTCGCGACTTCCTAGCAAAAGATAACTCTTCTTTAAGAGAGGACAACTGGGCCAGAGCAGAATAACAAAACATAAGAGAATTTCATTCATCGCATTGGTAGCGTACAACGCAACCCAACCGTTAAACAAGGGTTGCAGTTAGAATAAAAGGCGAGGAGGGGACGGGAGAGGGCAAGAAGGAAATAATTGCAATGTAACTCAGAAAAAAAAAAAAGAGGAAAATGCGCGAAATCAAAATCAAAAGCAAAGCCAAAGCAGAAAGCAAACTCCACAAAAGTTATGTGAGGATTAAGGAGGTAAAGAATGACTCCAGAGGACTCGAGCGACGGAGGGGGGGGGCGGGGGGAGTACGGGGACAATGGGAATGAAGGCTTCACATAACTTACGCTTTTCTTTAACTCCGCCACTGTATCCTCTTCTTCTTGTAGCTGTGTGGCAAGGGTTTTAGCCCTCTCGGTTTCTGATGCCAGCGAAGACTTGGATGACTGAATGAGCAGAAAACACGTAAGGGGAATCAAAGCATATCTAAGATTAGATGACGTTGCAATCAGAGGGAAACAGAAGCAGACAAAGGACGAAAGGGCATACACCAGGTCCTGAGATAGGCATAGGCAAGATAAGGGAGTCAAGAGCGATAAGGGCAGCAGGGCACTAAATGTACGTACCTCAAGCTGAACGGGACAGATGAAAGGGGGTGGGTGCAGGGGAGAAACGGATAGAGCAAAGAAATGGGACGGAGAGTGGGCGATGAGAAGAATGGGTAGGCATGGGTGGGTGGATAAACGGGAGTAGAAGAAAAGGTTAAAGAAACAAGCGGAAATGAAAGGAGGGAAACAGAATGAAGACACTGAACAGGGAGAGAGCAGGACAAGGAGAAAGCACTTGTTCGTGCGTATATCATATGTATATGTGCATGTGTGTGTGTGTTTGGAGGGACGGTTGTGAGATTTGCGATACTGCTTACCTCCGTAACCAAGTCAGTTACTTTCTTTCTGAGCTCCTCTGTCGCAGACCCTCCTCGCTTACCTCTCTCCTTCTCCGACAAGAGCTTCTGGAGCTCAGATGAAGACATTTCGAGCCTACACAGAAACAGGTATGAGGGCAGTGTATTTCCGTGTGTGTATGTGTGTATGTACGCATGTGCACGAGAAGAAAGAAATGTATACGTACGTGGCCATGAGAGGGATTAACTATTTATGTATGAGTGAGACAGGGTGCTAATGGAAGATGAGAAGTGGAGTGCATGCGAGTATGCATGCAGAAAGGTTAGAAGAAAGACAGCTCACCTGTCTATGTCATCTTTCTTCATCTCCACCTCCGTCCTCAGCTCTTCTTTTTCCTCTTCCAATACCCTCATGCGCTCCGTCAGCCCCTCCTCTTCTGCATTCATCTCATCGATTCTCTTCTTGAGCGCTGCTACTTCAGAGGACAGAGACTCTTCTGCTGAGGAGGACATTTTCTCCTTCCTTTCCCTCAGCTCAGTCAGTTCAGAATAGTAGCCGTCTCTCTCCCTCTCACGTTCTCTCAATGTTTTTTCGCTCTCTGTTCGTAACCTCTCTGCCTCATCTACCTTCTCTTTCAGTTTTTCTTAGAGAAGGAAGGAGGGGAGGAGGGGAAAGCGAAGATAAGAGGGAAAGGGGATGAAAGAAGGGGCGAATACGAAGGCATAGGGAAACAAGACGTTAAGGGGAATAGGTGTCGGCACAAGAGATCAGCAAAGGTTCAATACGATAAAGAGGAGTTAGTGTGATGAAGAGAATGAAGGAAGAGGGGAAAGTGCCGATTGCAAAGGAATTCTATCTGGTCTATTGGGTGGAATCTAAGTGGAGTGTATATATAAAAGTGCATACAAGAATATCAAAGCACAAGTGCGCATGTGTGTGTATATATATGTACAGGTGTGTATGTGACACGGCGCCTCTTCTCTTTCTCTTTCTCTCTCTCTTTCTTTCTCTTTCTCTCTCTTTCTCTTTTTCTCTCCCACCTTGTATCTTCTTGTGTTCGGACTTTACTTTGACTCTTTCCTCTGCGTTAAGAGACACCTCCACGATTTCTTCCTTTGCAGCGGCTGCTTCCTTCATTTCATTACGTACCTCCGCTGCCTCCTCTCCCCCTTTGCCTCACCTTCTCCTCCCAGTCCTTCTCCAGATGTTGTTCTCTTCTGCCTCTCAAGGTCAAGTTCTCTTTTTGCGTTTCTCGCCTCCTCTTCTGCCGCAACCACTGCCCTTTCTAGTTCTTCCCTCTCCTTCTTGAATGTTTCTTCTCTCAGCTCAATTTCTCCCTCAGCAGAAGAACTGTATCACGAACGATCATAGATAGATATGTAGACGATGCAACACGTTAAGGGCAGTACTTATGTGTGCACGGCATAGCGATTGAATAATCTTAGCAAGCATTTATCATTTATGTTACCTCGCAAATGACTTCTCCTCCACCTCACTCGCCAGCTTGTTCTTCTCTTTCTCCTGTGCTGATCTCTCCCTCTTAAGCGAATCAATTTCGCTTGACAAAGCTTCCACCTCCTCTTTCCGCCTCTTTCTCTCCTCGCTTACCTTCTTCCTCTCCTCCTCCACATTTCTTCTCTCCCCTGCCAAAGACTACAATAATAAAATATGGTCGCACAGATAGTAGAAGCATTGGAGATCATAGCACGTTGGAGTGGAAATGAATGAGTTGGAGTGCATGACAGAAGATAAGAGAAGCAAGGAGACTATATTTGTCTGTGCATACATGTATAATGTAATGAGAACGTCCTTATCGGATGATAGCATAATAGCCCTAATAGCTTAATAACAACATCCCGGCAACCAATCACGGTCTAAACGACACCACCTTTCTGAGTGTAACGTAAAACCTACCTCCTCGAATGATATCTTCGCTTCTTCCATTGCAGACGAAAGGAGAGATATTTTATTTCTCCACTCGGCGTCAGACTGTTCCTTGGCTTCGTCAGTAATTCGTATTCTGTCTCGTAGATCCGTTATCTCCTGTATTTGTTTCTCCTTCCATTTCTTTAATTCCTCTCTCTCCTCGTCTGCTTTTTTCCTCTCCTCTAAGGTTGCAGAATTGAGATTATCCTCGTGTGTTTGTATTCTCTGATCCATTTCTCTTTTCTTGCTGAGGAACAGTCCTTTGATTCGGTCGATTTCCTCTCGCAGTGCCTCCAACTCTCTCTCGGCAGTGACCTTCATTTTTTTCTCCTCTCTTCCGAAGCTCTTTTCGCGTCATCTCGCTCCTTGCTGAGTGACTCCACTTCCTGCCTGTGTTTGTCTCTCAATTCTTCAAGGTGTTTGTTGAGCTCCTCTGTGTTTCCTTTGGTTGAGCTCTCCGCCTTCACGGATATTTCCTTTAGCCTCGTGTTTCCATCAGCGAGTATCTGCAAGAATTAGAAACCAAGCAAATGCAATTATGGGTTAATTAATACAGTATAATCAATAAACTCTCAGCTAGTGAGTAATACTAATTCACATGTATATTAAGAATTTGCTAAAATAATAAAAATGCAAATACGTTTTGGCCCTATCTTACCTTCTCAATTTCTTGCTCATAATTATCCTCCATGCATTTTAAGATGTACGCGTTTTCGTCAGTCTTTGTATTCAGCAAATAAATAACCTGTTGATAAACATGCGTGTGTATATGGCCATGTTCAAATTAGCATACAGAGGGTCATAATCGCGGCTGATCCATAATTCTAATGCGATACTACCTTCGTTAGTTGGGCAATCTTCTTTGACATCTTATGCAATAAGAAGCTGATACCACATGGTGCCCCATTAGATCCTTGCATGACTGCAAATACGAAAATGTGCTAACGACTATGTAGAAAGAGTACTGGTCTGTCGGTATAGGTTCCATATACATTTTTTAAATGTTAATTGAATTACGTTACTTCACATGAAACAATTGAACCACAAAATAGGAAGTAACTAATTGTAAAAAAAAACATTGAAATAGTGGGCAAATAGAGTGATGTATATGACTATTCACTGCGTGCATGGAAGATCAAAGTGTGTTGTTTGTCTAGTCGTATATTTATACTTGTCTTCGTCTTTGTTAGTGAACTACCGAAAGAGACAAGATATTTTGCTAGACTTGAGAAACAACGAACGGCTTCGGCTTTTCGGCATGCAAATTCCGCTCTTGTTCTTGTTGCAAATGGTCATAAATGGAAATGATATGATCCAGCCAAACGACAGATTCGGAAAGCTTGCAGGTGGAAATTTGTTCCATTTCAAATGTATTTATCGATAGTTTGTCGATCCTGAAATAGAAGTATGTGTCCAGAATTGGATGGACATAGCATTGGTAATGCGGTTCTTGAAGCGGTATAGATACCCCAATTAATACTCGAGTGGTTGAAATAGAAGAGATACACAGTCAGTATTGTCTTTGACATTGATGTATTGCATCTCAATAGTAAAATTCGCTTAGCAGTAGGCGGAGAGTGTGTCAAAAATGTGTCTCAGTTTCGTGTGAATGTTATAGACTTATTGCAACGCGAAGAAGATGATAGGCAAGAATATCAGTGTCTTCTGATGGGGAGCAAGTATTAAACTAAGACACTGGATTCAACTCAACAAAGTCTGCCATTTGCTGGAAAATAACCGTCTATCTAATTTCAGTGCTCACCTCACTCTCTTCTATCCATATTTTATCTCTGTGAACGAATTCTACTCCAAATCCGAGTTTGTCTTAGTCCCTTTAGTCTTTCTTGTTGTGCTCTTATTTCTTTTCTCTGGGTTGCAAACTCCTATAGTCCTATTACTTTTCCTCTGCCTCTCATTGTGATAGTCTTTGCTTTGCTTCTCCAATTGTTGATCAGGTTGCGGGTATCTAACCTCCCCGTCTACACATCAGCACATAGTGCAACTAACGGTTGCACGCAGGATTCACTTCAACACGGGCATTGCTAATGACACTCCAATTAGCGATAAGAAGACCAAGGAAACACTTCGCTTGAGACAAGAATGTGTGACTCTATCCACAAATGAAACGGAGGACATAGTTGATCTTATTTCATCAGTGACATCGTTACGCAAACATGGCGTGGACTGATTGTATCTTATCGCCCACGCTACTCTGTATCAATTATAAGGATGGCATATAATTTTTTCATCTGTGCGCTTCCTTGCAGTTAGTTGTTATTCGCAGCATGTTTCACTTTCAAATAAACAATTAACTTATTGCACAGGCACATCGTATACATATATATATAGCTCAACTCCTGACAAAGTGGTTGGTTGTCACACATAACCAAACTCAAAAGAATGAACAGGGCTGGTTGGCTAAATCCCATAGATACAGCCGGTTAGGCCTATGCAACAGCTAATTTCTGCATGCGACCGGTATGCAATATGCAAGGATCTAGAATAACCCAGACCATAAAAAAAATAATGGTACACATAAATTGACGTAACATTGCAAACACGCGTCCCAGCATACTGTTAAACAGGCAGCTGATAATTCCAGAATAGCTCCCACGATTGTACGGACCATGTCCTTATTCACATCAAGACCAAGGCTAGCAATAAATTGATAAAAAATAGAAAAACAACTATCAGCGAGAATGAAAATCTATAAAAACAACAGCGTGACATAAAACCGTTCTCTCTGACATCTCGATGCCTTAAACAACTACAAGTTGATTCGAATCTGAACGACCATGTCAATATAGAATCAAAAGACAAATCAAGTTCAGCTAACTAACATAAATAATACAACGCTAGGAGAAGAAAAAAGGCTCAAAAAAAACAGATTAAAGTAAAAAAATTATCAAATTCGATAATGGGCATGTGTGTTTATGCAAGCGTTAGTATAGAGACGTGTCGACTCAGTCGAACTAACACTGTTTCGCGAAACCTGATCGAGTTATCAACTAACAAACAACGATGTCGGTCAATAGAGCAGCTCTACATGTGTTTCCTCAAATAATGTAGAGTGTCGCTGTGAAATTTTGTACTGCTGCTCATCTACAGTATTATGTCAAATGCGTAGAATATTGAAAAATATGTACAAATATATTGAACTTAATGCATTCACCGTATTAAACACGGTTACATAGTTCTATTTATCTCATTGCAAACATGAAGGAAAACAAAAGGCGGTATACTCTATAAGCAGGGTAAAAAAATCTAAGATAATCAAGAAATAAATAGTGACATATAATAATTCGTAGAAATATGTTATGTGTGAAGAAATATATTCACAATATATATAATATTTGAGTAAAAACAAAAAAATATAACAATTTTTGCTCACTCTTATTTTTAAACATATTTCCTTTTATAGCAGTAAAATATACTTTTGGTATTTTTTTTATTTGTAATTCTCAGATTAGAGGCCTATATTGAGTAAAATTTGTGTTCATCTACTAAAAAACTATGATTTGTTTGTTTATGCTAATAGGTGCAATATATAATCGATTTATCTTGTGTGTTAACTTGTACTGAGTGCAAATTTACTTTTTTTACATGTAATATTGCTCAGCTATATATTACTAGAAGTGCATCAACCTTATTTCTTCTCGTGATATTTATTTCTACATTTTTTTCAATCGTTTCTGTGTATATTTTCTCTGACAGGTTTATAGTAATATTAGTTTATTGTATTGTAGTGGACTGTTTCCCACTGCTTGTGGTACGACGTCTTTTTTTATAATTAAATACTTCTATGTAGAATATTATGTGTTATATGTTGTGTTTACCGCTCAACAGCGACTTGTGCTCAGCTGTTGCGTTGAATAAATATAAACATGTGATAACGCTATGCGAAATACACTGCATTAGAGTAATACTAGCAGAGAATTTTCGTCATTATTATGGCCTTTTGTTAGTTTCTAATGTTGCTTATGTTGTTTGTGAGCTGATCAAATGCTTATTCCATTGATATGTTATATGAGTTGTTTTAGTTGCATATTGCTCGTGTTGTATGAAAGCATGATAGTGCTTCTATGCTGAATTGCTTAGTTTCTATGTTAGCTTGTTTAGTCACTTCATTTTTGTAAGATTGGCACGTGTGTAGCTCAACTAGTTCGTTTGTTCACATAGCGTGTTGATTGAGTAGTAGAAGGGAAACTTTGTGGATTATGTTTATTTATGTGCTGCGAAGTATGTTTTGTGTGTTGGTTGATGATATTAAAGGCGGTGAATCACTTGAGTAGCTTGAGCTCTGTAGAATAAATACTACATACGTTTGCTAGCCAGCGGTAATTAGGTTAGGCGGTTGACAAAAGTTAAATTGAGTATGACTCGAAAATCTAGAGATGTGTCATATGGAAGTGATGATAGAGTGACTCTCATCTGGGACCTGTACTCTAAGCAATCGAGAGAGTAAGGGCCAGTCTGGGAGCATATACATCTATATATAGCCAGTCACTTTGTATGTATAGACAAACTGTCGTGCACCTTTCAGAAGTGTCAGGTGAGAAACGAATACTATGTATGTGTTCTATGCGAAATAGAAAGTGTCATGCGACGTGATTTGGCTAGAAGAGATGAAGAGACCTTACCCTTCTTACCCTTCAGAATATAAGATGAAAAATGAGAGTAAATTTATTGGTTGAAAAAGTGTTGGGAAAATCTAAGATCCGATTTCATATTGCATTAGAACAGCTTGTCTAACGACAAGAGGGAGTTTTAACCAATTGAAAAGCACTATGTTGGGATAGTTTCCCTTGCTAGTGTACGCTATATAGTCCTGAATAGTAGTTTCGCATGGAAAAAGGATGCGATATGAACCGCTTTCGCTTCTGCTCCTGCATCACTGCTCAAGGATGATGATCAGTTCCTTGTCCGTAAGTGTTAGTGGGCCTTGCTTATACGAATCCAAAGTTAATGATCCGTTTCTGCCTCTCCTCCCTCCGGTATCAGTGCCCCGCCCTGCTGAATCTACACCTGCGCTGCTTAGGGATGTCTTTTTAATTGCAGATGCGCTTCTCTGAAAGGATGGGGGACCTCCTTGAGGCCCCTCTCTCTCTCTCTCGCAGTCCCTCTCCTTTCTCTCTCCTTCCTCCTCTCTTTTGCAACGATTGAATCCATCATAGCCGGGACTGTATTAGCGGCACGAGCAACTCCCGCAATGTCCCTCTCGTCGCAGTCCAAGACTCCGACTGTTCCAGTGGTCTCGACCCTCCTCTACCCACCCTCTCTTTCCCCTCCTGCTCTTTTCTCCCTGCTGTGGATCTGCAGACGATGAAGAATTCGAGAGAGCCTTCCCTAATGACGAAGAGGAGGGAGAGGGCACGAGGGTGAGACAGCGACTAGAGGAAAGGGGCGAAAACCGAATGGACGAAGGCAGGGGCAGAAGCTGGAGTGCCTCTGCTCTTCCTTGATGTCTACAAAGGGAATTCCGACCGTATTTGAATGTGTCCGACAACGGAGAGACTTCGTTGAAATCGAGGAGAACTGACGGCGAGCGAAGGACCGATATTAACTTCCATCAGCCAGGGCTTCAGGTGCGCATCCAAGAGAATGTCGAAACCCTATAAAACAAGGAGACAGGGGAGAAGTTGAGATGAGAGTGAGCAAAGAATGGAAAACAAAGATAGAGGCAACGAAGAGGGAAACAAGATAGGGGCAACGAAGGGCGGGTTGTCACAATCAGACAGGAGAGGCGCGGTCCGCGCTTTACTAGCCAAGCTGAACATGGTGCACACAGTGTGAGAGATGTGTGTACACTTACGAGTAGTTCGAACGTTTGGTG
>JAWNMU010000229.1:0-39423 GCA_035043665.1 Drosophila quasianomalipes
GGGATGGTTCAGTGAAGAAAAGTGAGACTTTGTGTGAATTGTGGGCAGGATCAATACTTAATTAGAGGATCGAAAATGACGCTATTCCCACGGATCGGGAATTTAAGGAGAAGTTGGCTAGGAAGAAGTTTTTCACGATGTTGGATTTGTCTAATGCTTTCTACAGCAAGTACTATTGGAGAGAGAAGGATGGGAAATATGTATCATTCACAATAGCGGGGGTAAAGTATCGATCTACACGGACGGTGTTTGGGAAGCTGAAACATATGGCCAATAGGTTCCAACTGATCATTGAGAGTATATTGAATCATTTACTGGTGATCGTATGTTATCGATATTTTGTTGATAGCAAGTGAGACATCATAGAAACATTTTGCAGGTGATGCTGAATACAGCGGTTATGGGATTAAAAGGGAAGAAGGCGGTGTCAGAGAATCGGGTGAGTGTACTCAACTAGCAACGTCGAAAGTGAATGAGACGATTAGAGGAAGATTTTTGTACCCCGGCATTAGTGTCTTTAGGACGTATAAGGTGGACAGAGATGAGGAAAGAAAAAGGGATAAATGAGGCAGCGTTAATAACGGATTTTGGACGGAAGGTGATGGAAGAAAGAAAAGCAGACGAGGGAGGAAAGTTTGTTAAGAAATTAAGGAGGGGAGTGAGAAAGTGATGATGAGAGTAGTGTCATGTACATGGGTAGGTTACAATTAAGCCGATAGACAATTTATTGAAAATAAAACGCACCATATGTCATTGATTGAAGATATTTTATAAGTGAGATAAATATTATGAATAAATACAAGAATGCTATTTAATCCTGACAGTAGGTATGGAAAGATCAAAATATCGAGTAAGGAATGATGGACCATTTTGGATACATTCCTAGAGGACAGAGGAACATATAACCTGCAGAATTATGAAGTAGTAGTAGTGAAGAGTAATGTGGCGAGAAGATTTCTTATTGTAGTGTAATGATTTATGAATATATAATTTTATGGCTTGCTGTTGGATACAGTGATTATTATATGAGAACGGGGTTTATTGCTACAATTGTCATCAAGTGGAAGTGAGGAGGTTCGTTGATTGGCGGAGAGAATGTTGCACATCTAGAATGGAGATATGAATGATTGACATAGATAATACAATAAACCATTTCACCTTGCTTCTCTATCGTAAGATAGATCGCGGGTTTGGCTTGTTTTATTAAACATACAAGGACTCGCCGATCTAACAGCATGTACACACAGTATTGAGTAAACCCTGAATTTACATAAAAAAGAAATTGCAAAACATATATATGTTCTTTGTATACCATCGCCATTGGAAGTGCATTATGAATAATGTTTATAAGTATTGTTGTATATGTTGTTGTTGTCTTCAAAAACATCTGTAAGGTATCTGAGTCTAGTCTCAATAAAAGAGCCAAAAAGAGCCTTGAACATCAATCATTTTTTCACCAGAATTTGCTCTTTGGTTTCTCGAGGAAATCCATGTTGCAGACCGTTATGACAAAAAAGTGTGTCTGCTCTGGAGCTTGTCTCTTGAAACGGCGATAGAGAGAATTTATTTCCTTATCGTCAAAGTGCATGAACAGCCTGGTTCAGAAGAGGGAGAGCCATTGTCTGAACACACTTGCAAGGCCCAAGAAATCATCATGACAAGGGCTAGAGATAACGCCAACGTGCCTAGCTGAACTCCTCAAAGAGGAGAGAGTACAGTTGGAAGGGGGAAAGAGAGGGAGAGAGAAGCCTTTATTCGTGTGCTCCAGCCTCTGCTGGATACAGATGCGGCTTTCACTAAGGGAATCTCGCACCCCATGACTCCTTATCGTTTCAACTTTAAGTCAAATGGGAGCGCAGACCCGGAGAGGGTGTTCTCGAGGAAGCAATATGCCTATCCAGAGGGGAGGAAAAGAGAAGATGAGCGAGGAAGTGAAGAGCTGGTGGGATAAGGGGGCGATTGAGAAGGACACGGACGCGAACCCAAACTTGATGAGTTTGGTCGCTGCTCCCAAGAAGGATTGGGCCACTGGAGAAAAGACTAAGCTCCGTGTGTGTGTGGATCTACGCATGATCAATGACGCTCTGGTGGACGATGACTATCCTCTCCCCGACATCGTAGAGCAGATCCATAGCATGGCGAACTATCTTTACTTTGTGGCGCTTGACCTTGAGGGGGCCTTCATGCAGATTCCTTTGCACCCTGACTCACGCAAGTATCTCTCCTTCAGGTGGGATGGTCAACGCTATCGCTTCCAGCGCGTGCCTTATGGTCTGAAGGTCATCTCGCAATTCTTCCAGAAGATGATGGTGTCCGTGCTGGGTGACATCGATGGCGTGTCCATATACATCGATGACATCACGATTAGACGCCAGACTCGGTTGGAGAGTTGCAGGAGAGGACGGTGAAGGTACTGAAGGCTTTCAATGCGCACCAAATCAAGATCAACCCTAACAAATCACAATTCTTGTACAGATATGTGAATATGTTGGGGTGGAGGATTGGTCAGGGGCGCATTGAACCGGAAGTGAGTCGCTGCGCAACCATCTCCAAGTTGCAGACACCTGCAACGCTCAAGGAGCTTCAAACATTCCTGGGCGTTGCTCAAGCATTGCAAGCGCACGTACCTGCGTGGGGACATCATGTGTCGGCGTTGAATGGAAAGGTGGTCAATGGGGTACTCTGCGCGGATCAAGAGTTTCGAAATCTCTTTATGAAAGCTCGAGAGGTGGTGGCTCACGCCTTCATCACTCGTGCCTACAAGGAGAATTCAAGACTCATGGTCTCCACAGATGCATCGGCGAATGCAGCCGTCAGTCTATCCTATGGTAAGAAGAGATGGTGCAGGGGGAGAAGAAGTGGGTGCCAGTACGTTGCGTGAGTCGTGTCTTCCAAAGTTTTGAAAAAAAAAAAAAAAAAAAAAAAAAAAAAAAAAACTACACCACTCATCGCAAGGAACTGTGCGCCTTTCTTCTCGCTCTCCACAAATGGCGTCATCTGCTGCTTGCGAAGGGATTTACATTGGCAGGGAGATAATGATGCGTTGATGCCTCCTGCTTCTGCTGTCGGGATTCAGTGGCCGATAAATGGGCCACTGAGATCAGCCAGTTCGATTTTGACCTTGTGTTGAGAACTGGAGAGGAAAACTTCCTGGCTGATGCTCTTCTCGAGCACCATATGAAGAAGGAGAATCAGATGCTCATCGTAAGAATTGATGCGGATGAGTAAGAAGATGAGGAGTTGGTATTGGTAGATGACAACATTGAGCATAGAGGAGGGGAAGAGACGGGAGGTCTTTGAGGGGAGAGGGATAACGAGGTGTTTACTAAATATGATGAAATGTTGTATATGTTGTTGTTTTAAGAAATATCTGAAAAATATCTTATTCTTCACTGAATAAAAAGAGTCGATGAGCCTTCAACATTAATCTATTTGATATATGCGCGTACAACGGGATATTCGGGTTTCCTTGTGGATCCAAACCTCGTCACTCTCGTTTCGCATCTTTGATTTTTTTTTTTTTTTTGCACGAGAAGAGGCCTTAGAGCAATCAAAAATATTGATGTTCAATAGCTCTTTGACCTCTTTGATTGCTTGTATTGTTCAATCATTCATTTTACCATTACTTTGTGTTTTGCTATGCACATTTGCTTAACAAATGTTTTATTGCGTGAACCTAGGTTTACTCATAAAAGAGATGTGTTTTTGTGTTTTTTATGTGAAATAAGATCGAAGAATACGCTTGCAGAAGGATATAATGTCATTCAAAAAGTAATATACCTCCATACACCTCCATACATGAATATGTATCCGATATAATATTTAGGGGATCCTTATATTTCTAGTGTTATGTTGATGTGCATTTTTACTTACAGCAATACTGAAGAAAAGTCTTTACAAATTCAAAGTCTCGACAAACTCGACAAATGAACAAAACCAAAAATATATAATACGAATAAGCTTCTCAACTAGAAATAAACTAATACCATAATATACCAACTCTATTTTGACAGTACATGTTTGAGCTGTATTTAATATCGATTAATCATTTGTATCTTAATCTTATTCGTGTATTTCATTTCTGTGTAAAATTCAGTAATATGTAGAATAATTTTACAAATAAAACACATAAATCCTGTAAAGATACAATGACCCTGAGACATGTATGTTAGCCGTCTGAAATACATATGTATATTTGTGCGAGGTATTAGAGTAAAGTGGAGGTAACAACGTCACTGCACTTTAATATGATGTTTAGTTTGACAAAGCGCGCAAAACTTTATTTTTTAAAGACTTGAACACCGTGATTAACGTACATAATATAATGTACATAAACAATTAATAATTATAAGTGTAGTTAAGTGGGTTATTAAATACGATTTATCATGCAATCAAATTCTCCGTCAAATATCCCGAAGGGGTATTATGATGCTTCGTGACAATGTTGTCAAAACGAATCTGATTCTTGTACCATGAAATTGAGAAATTGTCAACAATTTGCCAAAAATGAAGATTGTTACAACACGATAATCGACAGCAATTCAATTTGAACGAAATATTATTATTCAAAATCAGCAGTATTGATTTTAGACAAGAACGAAAAAAAAAACAATGCTCCATCCGGGGTTCGAACCCGGGTGACCGGTACATAAGACCAAGAGACTAAACCACTATCTGAATGGAGCTCTTTATGCAGAGGAAGAAAAATTAATATGTATTTGTAGGTAACTTTAACATATCACTTTTGTTATTATATTTTGCTTTATTTCAACGCTTTTTTGTTGATTTAAATGATTGTTCATATAAAAAATGCACGCACCCCTTTTTGATTCGTTGAAATTCTCTAATGAAATGTTGATTTATTGAAACTAAACTGAAGAAAGTGAAATCTTCGACTGAACTGAATTTCTTGGTAACTAGACTAAACTATATAAATGGGCACTAAACTAAATAAACTATTTGATACAGCTGCACATATACACAATATATGTGAGTGAGAGTCACACCGCATCGATGGAGTCAAAGAACAAGACCCAGTAGAGACAGGGCTAATCGAAAAGCAATCCCATTTTGCCAGACTCTTCTTTAATTTTGTAGTCTACTGCTTCTAGTCGGTTAATGATGTCATCTTTTACCTCAACAGCCATATTGATTTCTTCGTCACAGCAAACTTCAGGAGTGTTAAATTCTGTTCTGGGGATTTTAATTCTGGAAAAGTCAGTACAAGAAGCAGCATAGTTTTGTTGGATGATAGCAGGGATGGTTTCTTTCAGAACTGCTAGCTCCTTCTTAACTCTTTGTTTTCCCTTTCAGCGTCTAGTGTTTTTTGCGTCAGTTCGAGATCTTCTTCGTCCATAGGATACTCGATTAAAGACGTGACATCAAAATCACTCAATTTCTCGTACACCTGCACTGTTAATTGTTCTAAAACCTTTTTTATCTGGGAAATTTCTTCCTTTGTCAATGGGTTTTTCTGTTAACAAAAAAGTAGAGAAAAGGCAATATTAACATTGTAGCGTGAGCGTATAAAATAATATGAAAATGTAGCAGTAGATTAGATAGGCATGTCATGTAAACAAAAGATTTGCATTACAGTGAAAGATGGCTACAAAATGTAACTTTGAAAAAACGCGATATGAAATATTGTGCATTAAAGAAAGCTCTGTTATACATTTTTTCATACGTATTATATACCATAAGCATATATATATGTATGGTACTATTTTGCATGGAATTTGCATGGACAGTAAATGTCTACTGTGTGGTATTAACCAGTTACATAATCAAGTGTACCTTATTTTTCTTAACTGCCCGTACATACTCTCTGCAACAGTCAATTAGCATTGAACGAATCTCCCCCGCCTCTTCTACGGGATCCAATTTGGTAATTGTTTTGCTCATTTAAATAAATTAATATAAAAACGATGGACTTTTTTTCTCATTTCTCCTCGCTCCAACGAATGTTTTGTGCGTAGATTTTTCAAGGAGAATTGTCAAACTACTTGCACATCTTTTTTTTTGTCATTGCGCATGCGTATGCGCCTTAAGAAGATATATAGCTGCGCTTAGCTGTTGTGTCCAAGTATGGAGTCTATTAAGGTTAAGTTATATTCTATGTGGAAATCCTTAGAGGATGTCCTCGATGTTGCTCCTTTTAATTTGGATGAAAGGAGCCAGGAGATTATTCAATCTATCAGGCTCGAAGAGATAGAGATTGATCAGAGTAGCTTCGTCGAAATATACACCTTATTTTTGAAAATTCATCCGTATACAGCGGAAGAATTGCTTAAATGTATTTCGAGTGAAAGTTTTGTGACGGAATACCTCTTTCAACTCTTCGAAACGCCCACCATGGTTATAGATCGCTCTTTCTGTAAACTGATGGGCCAAAGCGAAGCCATTCAAAAGCACTTCAAAGATGGTGGTCCGCTGGCTGGCATAATCTGGTTCCAGGGAAAGAAGAGAATGAACATGTTTATCGATAACTTAGTGTACATCTGCAAAGCTTCTGGTCTTCGCATCGAAAAGGTGGGCTGCCCAAGCGTCGCCGTGGCCGTGGCTTTATACTTCAAGCTGGGCACAGTGAAAAACATATCGATCCTTGGAGGCAAAAGTTACCAACATGTTTCGACTCATGCCGTGCTGAAACTCGCTGAACTAGGTACGGACAAACAGCGAAGCAAGAATGTACCAGCGCAGAAGAGCCATTCATCGGACGACGACAACGACTGCATGTTGTTGGAAGAGATCAAGCTCAAAGGGAGCAAAAACAGAGAAATCGTTCTCGACTCCTTGACGTGCAGTGTGATGGACTACAACTTGTTAATGTCTGGGTTTTCCGTGTACGTGGACTTGTTGTCTGTTCAGTGCATTTCGTCCCAGCCGAACTGTGCTCTGTCTCTTGCATTTCCTCCTCTCTCCCTTTTCTGCGCGGACGAGTACCCTGTCTCTCTCATTGGTAAAGGACCCTGCGAAACCCAGCTCCGAGCGTTTGGTTTGGATGACATGGGCAATAGCGAGTGCCTGGGAACGAACAGACCTTCGGCTGACACCGCGGTGACTACAAGTGAAGGAAGATTCGACAACGGGTCCCTCTCGAATGAAAAAGGTGAATGGATGGGGCTCTCCCCCTCCCTAATCGACAAGCCTATCCTTCTCTACCCTCTCATCGCCCGCAAGATCACCTACAGCAAGATTGCATTGCGGCCTGTGTACCAATCCGAGTTCTTCCCTCCTGTCTCAGCGACCTTCACGCTTCGTCCCGCCTACGTTCCCCACTCTTCCTCCCACTCCGACTCCACATTCGCCGCTGCTGATTCCACCCCAAGACCTGCCTCGAATCCTGTCTTGGGCCCCAACGTTTCCTCGTCGCTTCCATCTCCCACCAGTGTTGTTCCCACTACTGCGACCACTCTTTATTCTTCGTTTCCCCACTCACTACTTCCAACGTACTGCAGCCCTCCCAACCCCTCCTCCCTCTCTGAACCCCAAGACACTGTGTTGTGGAGCAGAGACATGAGGAACAAGCGAGGCATCGGAAGAGTCAGAGGCTGGGCTGATGTTGGAGGAGAAATGAAGGACGGAACAGGAGCCAGAGATGCTGTTAACGGGGGAGTTGGAGAAATTATCCAACAGAACCCCAGGCAGCTCGCCGGAAGGAGTGTGGAGGACAAAAAAAGAAAGAAGAGGAAAACTAACCATGAGGCGAAGATGAGGAAGGAGAAGACTCTTTATCTCCACCCTCCCTTCCTCCCCTCCCTCCTCTCGGAATTACCGCTAAGGGACAGCTCGTGAGCCCTCTGTTACTCCCTCCCTCGTCCCTTTCGTCTCCCTCCTCTTACCGTTCCTTGTCCGTCTCTTCATACGCCTCCTCGGACCTCCCCCCATCCGTTTCTCCTGCTGCCACCACCGCGCACCCTTTCTCGTTAGCGTACGAGTCGATGGCGGCGTGTGAGGTCTTCACTGTGGAAGGAGTGAGGATGGGAAGCAATGGCGTGTCCCTCGTCCGATCCCACGAATATCTCTCCTCTACCACTGAGGAGGAAGTCAAAGGAGAGGGCTGGATTGCAGAGAACCAGTGGGCTGCTCTAACTAGGAAGGACAAGTATGAGAGAGAGGGTGTTGAGGAGGAGGACACCGAGGAAGACAGCTCCGACAACGGAAAAAGGAAACTGAAGATCTGTCCTTTGTGGATTGACATAGAGGCCAAGCTCAAGCAGAGAACCCAAGAGATCGAGACGTATGTTAAGCACTGGGGAAGCGACGAGGTCAACCTACAAGATACGGAGAATGCCAATGCTGATGTGCGAAAGCGGTGCGGACAAGAGAGACAGGGAGAAGGGAAGAACAATCAAAACCAGGCATCAAGAGACGAGAAACCCAACGCAGTATCCTTGAAAGATGCAGTAACCGAAGGAATACCCGAAGGAGTAGCTGAAGGAGTAGCTGGAGGAGTGACGGACTCAGTAGATGATAAGGTGAAGCAGAGAGAGCAGATCTACAGAGACGGATTTACGGACTTCTTGGAAACAAGGAAGGAGAAGAGAGTGAGGGTAGACGTGACAGAAGGCGCGTTGAGACAGAGGTTGTGTCTCTCCTCGGTGCCCATTGTTCTCCCCCTCTTCTCCGTGTCTGTCTCATCCCTTCCTCGTCACACTGCGGTCTCCAAGATATCTGCCGAAGAGTCGTTTGGTGATGAGTCCTTCACTACCTCCCCTTGTGCGTTCAAGACTCTCCTCCCCAACAACGTAATTAACCCCGCTTACTCTCCCTGCATGGCCGTGGGGTTCCCCCGTGGCCCCCCTCCTCCCCTGTAGCTACGAACAGCCCCTTCTACTCGGTTACGCTGGAAACGCTGATGAAGGGAGGAGATATCGCTAGTGGGTCTTCCGAGAAAGAAGAGGACAGAAGCGAGGAGTTGGCGAAGTGGACGGAAAGAAGAAAGGGACTGGAAGAGGGAATTATTAAGTATGTTCTGGTGTGTCCTCCCTTCTTCTCTCCCTCCCTCTACTCCTCCTTCTTCTGCGAAGATGTCGCCTTTCCCTCCATAGTATCCCCTGAGTCCCTCTACCCCGCCTCCTCCTCCGTTCCATCGTCCACCTCTCCTCGCTCCGCTGCCGCGCGCTCCAACGTGTATCCTCTCCCCGCCTCTTCTGTCTCAGTGTCTTCCCCCTTCCCGATCGTCCGCCCCTACAGTTTCCCCCGTCCCCTGCCCCACTGTCTGCGTCTGAGCGTGCACTTGATGGTGGACTCTCACCTCGACTTGATCCTCCCCTTCCTGCTCTCTCTCTTCCGCGCCTACCTCTGCCTCCCCTCCGACCACCTCATGGTCCACTCCGTCAGACTCTTCTGTTCTCACGATGCCTTTGTGACACTCGTTCCCCTCCTCGCATACATCACTCCCTCTTCTCCCCTCGTTTCCACCGATTCCCTCTCCTTCCGCGCCGAGTCCTTCCTTCCCGATTCCTCTTCCCTTGCATCGTCTTCCACCTCCGCGTCTACTTCTGTCTCCGCCTCCACCTCCGCCTCCGCCTCCACCTCCACCTCCGCCTCTGCCTCTGCCTCTGCCTCTGCCTCCACTTCCCGCTACTCCCCCTCGCCATTGTTTGCGTTCCTTTCGTTCGTGGTGACCACCCCCTCCTTTTTTCCTTCTCTCTACGACTCAATCTTTTCTCCTCTCCATCCCACGTTCCTTCCCGACTCGGACGTTTCCCTGGACTCCGCTCGCTACTCCCCTCCCCTTGACGGAATCTACCTCCCCCTCTCTTCCGCTCCAAGAAATTCAGACCTATTCAGAGCCCCACTCCTCCTCTCTTTATCGCATCCTCCTCTCCTCTCCCCCATACTCTTCTTCCTCTCCTCACTTCCACTCCATCGACTGTCCTTTCCTCATCTATTATCGTCCCTTCCTTTTCCCCTCCTCTCTTCTTCCCCATCAAACTCCCCTCTTCTCTCAGCACCAAGGCGTCTCAATCTTCCTCTTCCTCTTCCTCTTCCTCTTCCTCTTCCTCTCCCCCTCTCTGCTTTGGGTTCAAGCACCGCCCTTCCCTCTCCCTATTCGTCCCCTCCTCCGCTCTACCCCTCATCTTCCCCTTAATTTTCCCTGGGGAAACTCTCACATCCTCTTCCCTTTCTCCCTCTCTCCCTCCCTTTTCCCCTTTTGCCCGTGATTTTGATAAACTCATTTCTGATGACTTCACCGTCGAGGTAGGCGCTATTCTCCTCCCTTTGTTTGTTTCTTTGCATTGTTTATACGAATTGCGCATCTCTCTCTCTCTCTCTCTCTCTCTCTCTCTCTTTCTCCATCCCTTTCTTTTTTGTATCTAGTTATTTTATCGGCTAGACGTTAGCTCGTGTACATCATTCCATATTTGATAGTGAGCAAGCAAAAGCAACGAAAGAGTGAACACGAAACACGGAGTTTAATCAGATGAATTTCAAGGCGTGATGTTATTAGTCGAAATGTCTGTATGTAACTAATATGAAATATGAATGCTTGTGTTGTGCATGAAATATGAACGATTTCCTCTTTCTGCAGGTGGATGCCACTTTCTGTGAGTGGTTCAGAGAGACGGATTTCTATAGCGATTGGAAGCAAAGTGTCGGAGGAAGCTCCGATGAGGAGGGTTCGGAGGAGAATAAGGTGAGCGGAAGAGAAGTAACGGATGGCACTGAGCACAAGGAAAATGATGAACAGAAGATAAGGTCCACGGGGGCTGAGGACAAACAAAGAGAGAAGAAAGCATCTGCTGCGAGAGAAGTGATCGTCTTCAAGGCGGGAGGAAACCTCTCAAAAAAAGATCTTGTTGTGTTAGATATTTTGTCCAGGGTTAAGAGACTTCGAGTCGATTCTTGTTCTGCAGAGTGGGATGACGAGGAGGAGGAGGAGGAGGAGGAGGAGGGGGGCAAGCGGAGAAGGAAGAGAGCGAGGAATGCTGTGATGCGAAGGAGAGAGGAAGAGCGGAAGTGGATCGTGCGGGATACGAAGGAGATGAGGCAGAAGGAGATATTGACTTGGGCGCAGGAGAAATGATTCGGTTCGAAGATACAAAGGTGGACAGTTTCGAAGAGGAAGGAGAGGGGGAGTCCTCATTCATGTTGAGCGAAGGGGGAAGGGAGGGAAATGGGGGAAGGAGGAGTGGGGGCAGAACTGGGAGAATGAAGCGGAAGTGCTCCTCTGGCTCAAGAACAAGAATAAACAACTAAGAAATCAAGTCCTTCGATCTCCCACCTCGCAAGCCCACCTCACAAGCTCCTCTTCCTCTTCCTCTTCCTCTTCCTCTTCGCTCTCCGAATGTGTAATCATCAATGCGTCAATCTCTGCGCAGTGTTCCACTCTCCTCGATGTATCTTGGGTGCAGCTACCTCCAGTCGAACGCTCACTTCCGCATAACTTCTTTGCTTCCCCTCGTGCTCTCCTACTCGCCCTCTCTGCCCCTCCTAGCCCCCTCCCCTCATCCCCTTCTCCTACTTCTTCGCTCACCCTGCCGTTTCCTCTGCTATGAAGTCCCAGTCCACAGTGATGGGTGAATCGGCGGATGGCTCGTCGCTCGATTACGAGCAGCTCCTCTGTGCGTCCAGACTATCGGGGCACTTCGATCACCTCGAGGTGGAAAGCAGTGCACAGACCAGCAGTGTGACTGTTGAGAAGGAGAAGGAGCAGAGGGAGCAGGAGGAGCAGGAGGGGGACAGCGAGCTGAGTATGGAGAAATTGATCGAGTCATTGTTGGAAAAGGAAGCGAAGAACTGGGAAGAGGAGTGGAAGGTGACTGAGACTGAGAAAATGTCAAAGGACGCATTGGATGATGAAATATTGACTCTAGTAGCGAAAAGAGAACGCAGAGAGAAGAGAGACGGACTCTGTCTCTCTCTCGATTTCTTCGCTTTCCTTGCCGACACGTGTTTCGCTCCCTATGTCCCTTCTTGTTCGCTTTCGGGTGAAGTCTCCTCGCCCCCTCTCTGCTCTCTCTGCTGCATTCCCTCCCTCTTCTCTCCCTCTACCCCCTCCTCCTCCCAGTTGTCTGCGTCTCAGCCCTTACCCTCCTCCTCTCCTCGCCCCTTCTTCTCCCTCCTTCTCCTCCGCTCCCACCCTCTCCTTTCCTGAGGCAAACACAGTCGTGGAATCTAGACGAAAGCTGTCCACAAGCTTTTCTTCCCCCGTCAGCGCCGACTTCCCCTCTCTTCTCCCCCATCCTCTTCTCTCCTTGCTACGGGAAGACTCTGAGCTCCTTCGACTCCGTCTCCTCCGTCGCAAAGGCCTACTTCTCTCTCCTCGCCCACTCCTCCTTATCTTATCATAACGTTTCCCCTGTCCAATCTGCGTCTGCATCCTCCTTCGTCTCCCTCTCCTACCGGCTTCTTCTGCTCATTCTCGGACACCCTCGTTGCGCCACCGCTTCATCCCCTTCCCCTTCCCCTACCCTTCCCACTCCTTCCCTTTCAAGTCCCCTTTCCCTTGCAAGGGGTTTGCGTATACCAACTACCTTCTCTCACCCAGACCCTTCGCTGCCCCCATCCCTAGCTTAGCTATTCCTTGCGTCTGCTCCCCTCCTCCTGCTTCCTCTTCTCCTTCGTCTTCTCCTTCCTCCCCATCCCCTGTATCTTCCGCCTCTTCCACTCCCTCTCCTTCCCCCTCCCCCACCCTTCCCGCTAACGCAGAGTCTTCCACGCACCTTATCCCCACGACCACTCTTGACTTGTTCATATTGATTGTGTCCAACGCTGTGAGGCTCTGGATGATGAGAGAGCTCTGCCCTCGTCTCTCTCGCAAGATCTCCTTCGTTGTCGATAGCCTCATCTCCAAGGTCATTCAGTCTGACAAGATCAGTCGCCAGCTCGGAGGAAACCCCACCTTCGCCTCGGGGGTCTCTGTCGGCGCGGGAGTCAATGAGAGCGAGTGGAAGATGGAGAGTTCTGGGTGGGAGGCTAACAAAGAAGTCAATGCTCAGCTCATCAAGATTGCTGTAGTCATAGCTAAAACCATACTCCTCTTTCTGATCCCTCTCTCGAAAGAGTATGTGCATGTCTAAGTTTGTCAGGAGTACGGTGTTTGTGTTTGTGTATATGCTTACGTTTATGTCCAAGTATATGTCCATGTTTTTCTTTATGGTTCTTTCCTGATTCTCCCTATGATTCCTTCTTGTTTCTCTAAATGTTTCTCTTCATGATTCTCTTCATCTATATACCTATGCTTTTGTTTAAGTTTACATTTTCTTTTCCATTTGTGTGTTTGCGTGTGCTTGTGACTAAGCTCCTGCTATTTACATGTATATATATCTATTTATTTTCATTCCACTGTTACTGTGTATGTTTTTGCGTGTGTTTGTTGTGCACAGTGCCTGTCTTTTTTATAATTTTATGTATGTCAGATGACTGATTACGAGGGTTCGCACGTTTGTGTAAACAAAAATACTCCTGGTTTTCATGTTGTTGTTTATATGTTGTGTGTTTAATCTTGGACAATATAATCAAATAAATATATATGTTTCTTGCATTTAGAGAGATGTAATTATGATTGTATATTGTTATTATACTATATATTTACTCCTTGTGTTACCATGTTATCTAATTTAGAACATTTGTGTGTCTGGGGATGGTATGTTGAATCGTTTGCTTGCGAGATCCACTAATTTGTTTGTTAGAGAGCGCTTGCATGTTAAGCAGACTCTGCTTGCTTGTCCAAATATGCACCGTGTACTTGTATGCATGCACCTCTTTTCTCTTCTCTTCTCTTTCTCTCTTCTCTTTTCTTTCTTCTCTTTCTCTCTTCTCTTTCTCTCTTCTCTTTCTCTTTCTCTTTCGTTTTCCTGTCCTTATCTTTTTTTCTCCTGCCCGCCATCTTTTCTTCTTCCTTTGTCTAGGAACATTGAGTTGATGCTCATTCTGGCTGGCATCAGCGAGTGTCAACCCCTAACGCATCTGGATTGTGTGCAAGAAGAAACGTAGGAGTAGGGATTTCACTTCTCTGGTTAACGACAGATATGAAGATGATGATGATGACGGTGGTGTCTTCGGTGTTCGAGTATTCATCGACATTTTGAGGCCTGTGATAAGTCGGGTGAAAGCAAGTTTCGAGGAAGCACCGGGGGTTCTGTCCCTGACTGATTTTGCCCAAGAGGAGGAACCCTCCACTCTTCTACTAGTCCCTGGTGCTCCTCGATTGGTGCAGGGGTGGACTTTGCTTGAAAGACCCCGTCCATGTTTCATGGTTGTCCTATAGTAGAAGAAGTGGGGGATGAATAAGTCGTAGATGTGTTTGTTTCTATGCTGTCCATCTAGGTGGTTGACGAACATCCTCTCTAAGAACTAGAAGGTGCGGGGTCGGAGAAAGTGATGAGGGTGAGAGAAGGTTGTGCAGCGGGAGGTGAGCATTCGGCAAACAATGGGCGTTATTGGATCCCTAGGAAGAGGCAGCCGGGTGGTGAGGGCGAGGAGAATGAAGGGAGTGACGCGAAGAAGTGTAGATCTTTGAGTTGTTTGTTATTGTTTCGGTGTTTCATTGCAAATGTTTTGAGTTTTTTTGTATCTATAATTTGCTCTATGCGAGCTTTTTGTGCGTGTTTTTTCGTGCATATGTTGGTTTTCTGCGTACCCCAGTGCCTCTCGTAGTTGCATCTACTCCCTCCCCCCAGCCAACCATTTGTGTACATGTTTTAACTTGTCGTGTGTTTGGCGCTAGTGTTGTTTGCTGCCGCCCCTTTACCAACTACCCTTTACTAACTTCTTTCTTGTATTAGAATCGTCCACACGTACTACCCACCCACGAATCTCAACTCGCTATTGCACGACTGCGCTCTCTATATGTATATCTTCTTCAGAAAACTGTTTTTACTAACGCCCATGTGCGTCTTTATGTTCTTCTCTATGTTGAATGCTTGTGCGTATATGCATGCCATGTTTAACAGTTTGTATATGAACTGTTCTAATCATTTTTTTGCGAAAGAGTTCCTCATTGCTCGCTTGCTTGCTTATTCTTTTTGCTTGTTTGCTTTAGCTTGCTAGCTAATTAGATTGTTTTTCCTCAGCTCTCCGAACATACATATATATATATTTTATGTTTATTGTGTTCAAAGAACCCCTGATTCGCACATGCATCTATTATGTGTGCTGCTATCAATGCCCTTTGTTAATAAATCTTTTCCTATCTGTAAGTTTTTAAATGGAGCCTACCGAGGTGGTTAGCCCTTTTCTTGTTTTGGTTAGTATTGCACAGTAACATAACGTATTTAGCAGGGACAGTTTATTTTGTGCTTCGGTTTTATTATATTTTCCACCAAAAAAAAAAAAGTCTTATTGTCAAAGATGAGAATCAAAGTAATCGCACAGTTTATTAAGATCTTAAGCCTAAAATCCAGAATAGACAGGGAATAGCTATAAATTGTCTAGTATAAAGGAATATGAATAAATAATATGAATAAACAGGAAAAAGAACAAACAAATGAAATAAAGATCCCGTTTACTATATTACGACTCTATACTTCTATCTTGTTGGTTTTTCCTCTGTCCATCAAGGTGATTGCGCGTGTATCTAATTTGTGGAGAAAGTTGCACAGTTGCGTTTTCAAGGGTAATATTTTTATAAACTTGTAGCCAAAGAAAAAAATTGTCCTAAAAAAGTGCTGTTTCTCATAAGTCGAAAATATCTTATGAGAAATATAGCATCTTAGTTAGAACACATTAAAACACAAATATAATTACTCTATATGTCCCCTAGCATGGGAATTAAACTAACCATGTCGAAGATGTGTATCAAAGTAATCACACAGTTTATTAAGATCTTAAGCCTACAATCCAGAATAGACAGGGAAAAGCTATAAATTGTCTAGTATAAAGGAATATGAATAAATAATATGAATAAACAGGAAAAAGGACAAACAAATGAAATAAAGATCCTGTTTACTATATCACGACTCTATAAACCAAATTCACATGCTAAACAGACAAAGCCCAACAATTACCGCGTGCTCAAAATAAAAAATTAAAACAATTAACCAAAGAGATAAAAAAAAACACATTTCTTCCCTACTGTTCCGATTCCAACAGGAAAGCTAAAGGTGTGATAATGTAAACACGTCTACTCCCCACCAGTAAGTAACGAAACGCCTCTACATCATCCAAAGGATCCTTCACATCCACACACTCTTTCCCACGAGCCCGAGGCCTGATGGAGTTTCTCTCCCACTCACTCAACCCTTCTTCCACTCCCTACATCTCCTCAAACTACCTACTCGGTAGAGCCTCCACAATCTTCCTATGAAGCATACTCAAGAAGTCAGACAACGAAATTGCGGACGCTCTATCGAGGAGGTCGTTTGAGGCGGTGTAGAGAATGGAAAAAGGGTTGGGTGAAGTGGGAGAGGAAGAAGCCCTGTCAGGCCTCAGACCCGTGGGAAAGAGTATGTGTGGATGTGAAGGATCCTTTGGAGGAAGTAGAGAGGTTCCGTTACTTACTGGTGGGAGTAGATGTGTTTATGGATCACACCTCTGCTTCCCCAGTGGAATCGAGAACATCTAGTGAGTATCAGCATACCAATTAGAGCATATTAAAACATAAATATGATAACTCCATAAAGTCATGTCTTATCAAATAAGGAGCGGCAAGTAATCATAGCCCATTACTTAATCATGAGTTATTCCTATACAACCATAGTTGTGCCTGATATAGGCCCGAAAAGGAAGTCTCTAGGGAAAATGACAAGCAATTCAGAACAGCACTTCAAAATGATAACATCACATCTAAATGGTCTTCAATAACATCCTAGAACATTCTGGATATGTATTTATCATGTGCATGAATCAATTGTTTGTTTCAGGGAAGCTGCACAAGCAAGTTCAAGGTTTGTGCTACTCTGGATTTGGAAACATAGTGGCAGTTCACAATTTTCAGTCATCATTAAATTGTACATTACCAAACTTGCATGTAATAGATAACACATACAATTATCTGAGTTAAGTTATCTGATTACCTACATAACCCTGGCAAAGGGATTTTAATAGTGGTATTGTAAGGTTTAGTACTCATATTCTCGAGAAAATCATGCCTTTGAGACACAGATCTGCATATACACACATGGATTCCAGGTATTGATTACAAAATAACTTAAACCACATCTAGTCATATCTATAGTTCATATCATAACTTCATTGTCACTGCAAACAACGCTTTTTCTCTTTACTCTCCTACTGCACACCTCAATTTGGGAACATACACGACCTGAATTTCAGCTTTCAAAACAATATTACACACCACCAGTTTTATGTGACTAGCCACATCTCTGAGCAACATATATTGCTTACATCTATATAAATTTACTTTTTAGGTTTGACGTAGAGAAAACACGTTTTTCAATGCTTCACAACTATCTACGTCAAAAAATCATACCCTCAAAAAAGAGAACACAGAAAAGCATCTGTTCGACGATGTCAACTGCAATTCCCCTGATGATGACTCTTATAATCTAACATAGCCATCTACACACTAATATGCATTCACATGTTGGATCTCGAACACGAACCATAATTGCCGTTTTGTTACTAGTTTCCTTATTCCAGAAGCTTAACATTCTCTGAGTTTCAAGTTGACTTGAAACAATCCGGCTACATGCATTGCATTAACCGACATTATTCACCCGCAGATCCATTTGTTCGTTTGCATCATAGCTGCAATACAATATGATTTCCAAAGTGTGCCATGCAGTTTTACTTCCGCGAAACTAATTTTAACACCTATTGCTTTCTTATGTTTTGTGCTGCAGACTGCCATCGATGAAGTTTTCTCCGGTCTCTCAAGAGAAGTCATCCTCTTTCTTTCATCAGCCCCAGCGACATCTGAAGACGCAGTCACGTATAGTCTTAGCTCCATGCATGGCCAATTCTGTTGGAGGCAATGCTTTTGTATCTCGTCGTTGGTTTTCCCTTCTTCCTCGTCTCCTCCTTGCCTACTATGGATCCCCGTGAACCTCTTAACTTAGAGAGGGGAGACTGGGACATAGGCAGAAAAAACTAGTCAGGGACATGGCCAGGGATACTCTCGCCAATCTGAACTCGGTACGTCAATCGATGCGTGCATTGATGACGCAAACCCATCATACGCATCGTATTTAGCATCTTCTCGTCCTCTTAGCTTCTGTTTCCATATACTTGCATCTGCTCATACTTTTACTATCCTTCTTTTCTGCAATTCACCCACATATTTTTATCATGAGGCAATATAACAATCACACTATAACTGCATCTCCCTTGACTACCCCTTACGCATTCCCCTTTTTCTTCACCCTCCTCTCTCCCATCACTTGCTCCGCTTCTCTCTCCTCAACCTTTATTGTGGGAGACCACATCCAATTAGCTTTTTCGAATTCGTCACCATGACTACTCGAGTCTCTATCGTGTTGACATCACTAAGAACAATATCTCCCCACCCCATGAAGAAGTTCGGAGAGGCAGGACTTTGGAGCTTTTTGGCAAAGGGTAGGGCACGATTCAATGCAGACATATATATCAATAACACCTACACCAATAGCACTCAAACCGCTCTTCCCTCGCTCTGTTTTCTTCTCGATTCTTTCCTTTCACTCTTCTTCTACCACTTTCGCCCCTGCCCCCTCCCTTTCCCTTCTCTCATTACTTACCTTTCCGATGTTTTCCTCTTATCGGCTCTCTCACCCCAGGGCTTGGTTGTGGAGGAGTATCTACTGTCTCTTATGGACCGATTGCGAGAGACCGAAAGAGTTACAGCGGGTTCCGCCTGCCCTCAGCGTCCAGTCCTTCCTTGTCATGCTTCCTATATATTTATTCGGAAGCGATGCTCTCAAAAACAACACTCTCTCCTCGCCAAAGGTAGCAGTCGTAATATGTATCTTATATATTAGTGTATTTTTCAGTCACAAAATTGTTTCATGACCCCGTCCTCTTGTCTTCTATCCGTTTCACTCTCTCTTCCTCCTCTCCTACTCCTTCCTTGCTTTCTCTCAGGTAGAGCTGATCGGCTGCTTGGATCAATTAGAGCCAGAAGGAGGTTCCAATGCAGGTAAGAAGAAAGACTGACAGATAATGTAAAGGCAAGAGGAAAAGAAGGTAGAAGGAGAGTAGTTCAAAAGACTCTTTAGTCTCTACTCTCGCTTAACTTCTCATACTCATTTTACCAACATCCATGTGATCACGTCTCTTCATGCTTCCTCCACCTCCACCTCCTCCTGTGACCGCCAAACACCCCCTTCCCCTCCTTCACACGTGTATTCATGCTGGTACATCGTAACATATATCGTGCACCGTTTAAAAGTAATTATATATCCTATATCCATCAAATTTATGCATATATTATATGAATATGCACATATATGAACATGCATGCATATACGAACATGCATGCATATGCACCCTGGAATTCACACCTTGCCTCATTTCCGATAGGAAGGAGAAGACAAAAGGTGGAGGACGGAGACAGCTTTGTTTTGAACGGAGAGAAGACTTGGATCACCAACAGCCCCATTGCCGACCTTCGTTGTGTGGGCCTGTGATCAGGATAACCACGTCAGAGGGATTCATTATCGAAAAGGGAACCAAGGGTAGGAGAAACGTGTATACATGCAAAGTTACATACTCATGCCCACACACACACATATAAACATACGTATCCAAACAACACACGCACAGATAACCATATACAATACGTACACACATACATACAAGCACTATGTATTCATGTGTATGCGTACGCACATACACAAGCTCATATCTTCCTCCTCCTATTCTTTTTCTCCTCTCATTTCCCTCCTGCTGTCCTTACCTCCTCTTCTCCTTCCTGTGCTTTTCCACCCTATTTCCTAGGTTTGTCTGCACACAAGATAGAGAATAAGCTGTCTCTGAGAGCTTCTGTCACGGGAAATATGAAAGCCTGAAGACGCAGAGAGGAAGAATATCGAACGTTTTGGATATCAAGGGTCACGAGGACCTTACGTAAGCAAACCAAGAAAATAGACACACACTCACTCACTATGCACGCACACGACGACAGATACACCACACTCATACATTCATACACGCATTACGAAACTGTCGCACATATTGCACGCGTGTCCGTCCCCATTCCTGATATACATACTGTATAACCCTCACCGCCTACTTGTTCCTACCCGACATCTTTGTTCCCACTGTACGCATTTCTTTCTTTCCTTCTCTCATGTTTTCTTCCTACTGGTTCCCCAGTGGCCTGACCTCCGCTCGCATGGGTATTTCGTTTGATCACAGCTGCGGAAGACTGTCTCCTGAGAGCGAGAGACTACGCCCTATCCTGTCTTCCTTCAACACTCCTCGCTCTCACCAAATCATACAGTCATTCTACGGACATGGCCACTTCTATCGCACTCTCTCAACACGCCGCCCTCTCAGTAAGAGACAGAATCACCAAGTATCCCCTTCTTGTTCTTTTTTATTTCTTTTTTTTTTTGCTATTTTTCTATTATTCTCTTGTTTCATTTCTCTTATCAAAACCGTACATTCACTGTGCGAACGCCATGCACTGCCATCACCTTCTAACACTGTTTGATTTTCATAATTTTATTTCTAACCTTCCTCTTCCGTCACTGCGCCAATCCCTGAAGGTTGCAGAGGAGAAGGATGAGGGAGGCGACGTGAACGTCAAGGTGAGTTTGCTTGTAGCCGTTCGAGTTGTCTGACTGCGCTAGATGCGGCTAGGAATGTGCGAGAGACATGCACGGGGGAATGGGAATCACGCTGGAGTGCGGGGGTGATGAGACATCTAGTAAACCTCGAAACAGCTCAACACGTACGAAGGCACAGCTGACATACACGCACTTACCATTGGAAGAGCTCTCACAGGATACAACGCGTTTTACTAATCCTTTGAGAGAGAATATATATGTAGACTAGCTATGAGTAGCTTCCGATCTCAATCAAATGAGCTTTTTTGAGTTTCACAACTTCTTTTGCCTCTTGTATCTACATGTAATGCTTCACCTGATTATCAAATGAATACTATTCAACTGCGTAGTGGTATAATCCAGTCGGTTTATATTTCATTATTATCATTCAGTTCTCCCATCCCACTTGCAGTTCATATTCGATTATACTTTTAATAAAATTGACATTCCAAGCATAGGTTTCATCGTCACATCTTCATCTTCAAATACTAACATTACTACAAGTTACAGTGGACGAACAGTAGTTACAAAATTGAAAAAAAAGAAGATGCTCTGCAAGAATTCGAACCATATAACCCCTGCATCGTAGGCAGATGCCTTGTGCACTGGGTCACAAGGCCTACATGTAACCTCATAAATAAACTTTATATTGAAAAATTAATTAATCTCAGGATACACACACAATCGTTATGTTAGTGCAATAGGAATACACGTCTTTTGTAGTATAATATAGACTACATAGCTCGTTTTCGATCAACGTTTTATATCCGAATCCAAGCTTTGAGCTCATCTCAACATGGCTATGTTAAAACATATCAGACACAAAAGCAAATGCAACGAACGCACGAACAAATACAAAAACAAAACAAAAACAAAACAAAAAACAAAACAAAAACAAAACAAAAACAAAACAAAAACAAAACAAACAAAAAACAAAACAAAAACAAGACGAAATAGTAAACCGTACGTATGCTTGCTTGAACATATATCTAAGTGTAACATTAGATGGAGAGCTATCCAGCTGACGATAGGAGGATCAACAGCGATTAATAACGCTGGGACGAACTTGCAGATCTCCCACGTTACTCCGCTTGTTCTCCGTCTTCTCCTCCTCTCCTCTTCTTTCCATCCCATATATTATTTCTCAACCCCTGTCCCTTTTTGTTATCCTTCCTTCCTCCCTACTTCTTCCTTCTCCTCCCTCCTTCCTACACGTCCCCTCTCTCCTTCCCCACAATCATTTTCTCCCTCCTCACCTATATCCCCCTCTCTCCCCTCTACAACCCCCTGTCTACCTCATTACTTCTTCTTTTTCTCGACGACAGGTAGTCCTTCCCTTATCCTGATATCCTCCACTACTTCCGCCATAGTGTCGTGAGCCAAAACAGGATGCAGTTCGCCTGGTCCATCCTCCTCCTCCGCCGTGTACGCAGAGTACTGGATTGCCTGCCCAACCAAATACACAAAAGTGGGAGTCTTGCCCTTCTTGAGATACTTCATCACTTCGACTGGGTAGTTCTCGGCTATCTCTTCGCATATCTCCACCGCATACTCCTTGTCCTTCACCAGCTTCAGCCTCCTCTCCTCCGCAATCTGGGCTGCGCCCTTCCCTCTGCTCCTTCCTCCATCAACATGGCTTCAACGATGCGCTTCCCCTGCCTTCCCGAAACCTTTTCCTCCGCAATCATGTCGACCAGTTCTCCCAGAAGAGAGGGGGATATCGGACAGAGGGCAAGGATACCTCCTCCTCTGTTCACATCGTTGGGGGTGAGCGATGAGAGAGACCTGGCGAATGAAGACTTAGCAGTTGACTCCTCCCCCTCTCCCTCGCTCTCTTCGGTCTCAGTCTCAGCCTCGAACCCCTCTTCTTTATCACTGCCTTTCTCTGCCTCTGCATCTACCTCTTCGTCTCCCCCCTCCTTCATCATCGAATGCAGCTTACCCAACACCTCGTTGATCGCCCAGTTGAACGAAGCCTTAGCCGAACGAATAGGAGTAGGCATCGGGGGAATAGATACCTCCCTCTCTGCAGATGCACCTTCCTCCACTTGCCTCCCTTCTACTCCCTTCCCCCCGCTTCCCTCGCTCAGTGCCCTGCTCTTTTTGACGGCGCTCTTGTGCTCCGCCCTCTCCCTCGCCCCCTCCTCTCCGTATATCACCCTCAAGAGATACTCCGCAGCGCCCGTCTCTCCCACAACTATCTCTGCCTGTTGCTTGGTGAGTCCTAGTCCCTCTAGCTCAGCGACTATCTCATGTGGAAGGTCGGGGAGAGAGCTCTGGATCTCCCTTACCTTCTCTTCCCTCACCACGAGGGGGAGTAGGTCGGGCTCAGGGAAGAAGCAGTAGTCGAAGAGGTCTTCCTTCCCTCTCAGTCTAGCAGTGAGGCCTGTCTTTGAGTTGAACAACCTAGTCTCCCTCGCCACTTCCCCTCCTCTCTCGACAATCTCAGTCTGCCTCACTGCTTCTGCCCATATCGCCCTCCCAATCGCTTTCACACTGTTGAGGTTCTTCACCTCAACTCTCTCCGTCATCTTCCCTGGAGGATTGATCCTCCTCACCGTCACGTTCACATCGCACCTAAATGACCCATCCTCCATGTTTGCATAGGAGCTCTTAATCGTCTTGAGAAGCAATTGGAGCTTTCTCACATATGCACAAGCCTCCTCCGCCGACCTCATCGTGGGCTCAGTCACAATCTCCATCAGCGCAGAACCAGCCCTGTTGAGGTCCACATGCGAATAACCCTCACTTATATCATGCACGCTCTTACCCGAGTCCTGCTCCAGCTGAATACGCTCCAGACGGACCACCCTCCTCTTCTCTCCCTCTTCCTCTACCCTATCCTCCATAACCCCCTTCTTTCCCTTCGAACTCCCTTGCTTTTCTTTCCCGTCAGCCCCTCCAACTCATTTGCCTCATCGGTAATGTCAATTTCTCCCCTGAACTATCGGGTGGGATTGCTGCGTAATTTGAAAACTCATGGGCATATCGCAGAAGAAGTAGTGCTTTCTGTCAAACCGAGAGCAAAGATTCACCTTCCCTCCCACAGCTAGTCCCGTCTTTATCGCTTGCTCAACGCAGTCCTCATTAATCACTGGCAAAGTCCCTGGTACTGCAGAATCGAAGAGAGCAGCGCAGGAGTTGGGGGCGGAGAGGAAGGAGGTAGAACCAGAAGAGAAGAGCTTCGAGGAGGAACGAATCTGAGCGTGAGTTTCAATTCCAACCCATACTTCGTAGTTCGGGTGGGGAGATGAAGGCTTTTTTTTTCCAACCACATCCTCCTTCATCGGTTCAGGGAAAGTGGGCTTAAACTTCACTTCAAAAGATTCGGGGTATTTACCAATCGCACAAGGTGCATCCGAGTCTGAATTAGACAAAATTAGTTTGTCTCCTGATGAAAACATTCTAACACATGAGATACTGCTTCTTGAGTACATGCCAGGCACACTCTTAGCGTACATGGGGATGACTCTGCTTGAGAGAAAATGTTTACTCCGCTAGATAGAAAGAAAAAGAAACAAACAAACAAACAAATCGCAGCCGAGGATTTTTAGCCTGTGAAGGTTAAACCATTAATACGCACTCATCAACACACACTACACACATACGTATACCACTTGAGACATATATTCTTACCTCTTTCAGGGATAACATGCTTTTCTTCACTTTTAGAAGTCTTTCAGAAATAGTATTCTGAGGTTCACCAAACCTTCCTATCTTCACTAAAAAAATCTCAAATTGAACTAGACGGTGCGCCTAAAAACAACAATGGTTTTAAAAGATATACTTTCAAGATACACAACTACTCTCGATATTCGTAATTTAACACATATGACCAAGTACAAAAATATAAGAAACCGCTTTTTACTGCTTGTTGATTTAAAGCTACTACGCACCAAAATCATGCGCGGGAATTGTAGGGGATGAGGGGGTGTGACTAACAGAATAAGAATACACAGGAATAAAAGATGCACTTAGAAGAAAGTATCTACCAGAAAAGAACTAATATGGGACTACAAACCCGCAACCTCGAGAGATAGGGACAGTAACATTGTCCTCAGAGAGTATACGAGTGACAGATAGTGCAAAACATTGCCCATCGCATTAGCTGGAAAGTATAGTCCATCCTAAGCGACAGTGAGGTCGTCGTTGAAGTAGATGTGGATCGCAGGAACAAATTCATCTTCATCCAGCGAGAGTCCGTACAATTCTTCACTCTCATCGGGGACTCCGTTCTCCTCCAGTGTCTTGGACATGTTGAGGGGACGCCCAAGCCTTCTTCCACGTGTAGCTTTTAGCGTGGGAATTGTACTTCAAGTAACTGACCACGAATCTCTTCCAACGTTTCCTGAATACAGATTGCAGACATAGTTAGTTACATTGCATTGTAATGTATGTTCTTCTCCTTCTGTTATGTTGTCTCATCGATGTCTGAAGTATTTCACATGAACAGAAAAAGAAAAGAAAACACAAAGACACTACATAGAACAGCAGGACAACATTTAACGAGGAATTCAGACAAGAATGTCAACGAAGGGCACGTAGAAAATAAAGGGGGGTCGAGAGTGTAGGTACCTCGGAGCAGACATCAAGGACAACCTCCTGAGCAGTGAGTTGATTTACGATTCTTATACGCCTCTTTTTCTCGGACAAGTTCCCAATACAGTAACCTTCGTTCGACCACCAAGGAACTTCCACCTCAGTGCTATAGTTACTTACGGGCTCAGGAGGGGGATATGCACGTAGCGACCTGCGCGTATTTTAGTACAATTATTCGTATGTTCAAGGCAATAAAAACATGAGGAATAACGCATCGCGAGAACTTTCCAAACATAATGGTAACAGAACACAACACAATCACACCAAATCTCAAACGCTAGTAGAAAAAAATATATGACTGGACCGTGAATGTGTGAATAGTCTCACCATAGGGGGTGTATGTTTGGCGGAGGTTGCTTTCAGGGTTGATCCAGGTTTTAGGCTGCTTTGTGTTAGGGTCAAACCAATGAGAAATGTCCAATCCTGCAAACTTTAGGATGGGCTCAGTCAACAACCCCTTGTTATCAGAAATCAATGTTGTCAAATCGTACACTTTTCCGAAAAATGAAACCCAGCAGTCTCCAACTAGGCTGTGCTCCGCAACTTCATCTTTGGTGAAGTAGGGCAACTTCCTTTCCTCCTTACTCATTTTCTGACCGTATTTTCATGTTCACATAAAGAATCCACACATGTTAAATAAATACTGCAATAAAAAGTCTTTTTACAAATAACTTATTAACCAATACCTACATATATCCAATAAACACAAAAACACATCTCTTTCATTCTTCAGACCGTTTCTTAATACTGACGTCATTCAAATTGAGACATCCTGAAGGAAAGAAGACTAGTTGCTTTTGTCGATAATATTCAACAATCGAAGCAATACAATTCATATATTATATCACAGAAAACATACTAACAAGGTGTGCCACTACAATATTTACCATTGTCGTCAATATATTACGTTCTGAAATCTCAGCAATGAGTACATGATGACGGCCACAATCCAGACGTTGATTGTGGGACTGCAAAGAACAGTCAGATTGACCTAAACAATACCAAAGAGCATACACAGATAAGTTGCTCAAAAACACAAGTGGCGCATACTTTGACAAATCTCAACAAATGAATTAAAACAAATACGACAGAAAAACATAAAAAAGAAATTCCCAATACGGGAATTGGAAGCAAACCCGTGTGTGTCTGTGCAGTGATGTGCACCATCCTAGCCAAATTCTGGACTAATTGGGATGAGAGTATCAAGAGGTCCTACCGAGATTCGAACTCAGGTTTGAAGAGTCAGAGCCTTCAGTGCTAACCGCTACACTATAGGACCTTCTGGACACACGTGTATGAAAATAGTTATTATTAGTTGAAGAGTTTGTATGTATGAGAAACTATTTATCTCTCGTTCACATTTCTTCTAATATATGACCTCTATCTTTAATGTTACCTCTCACCCATTAGTATACAGGTAGATACACTAACTCAGAACTGCAAAGTGATGCATATATCAATACGATAAATTTGAATCTATAACCCGAACCTATGCCCCGCCTGCCCTCTCCTTTTTTTTTTTCTCTAATTTTGTCTCTCTGCCTCGAACAAAAGTCCCTCCCCTCAAACAGACGAAACACGTTTGTGTAATGAATATAAAATATATTACTCATTATTCAGTCTGATTTCTACTGGGTTTGCATTATTATTTTTTTCTTCTGGTTAGCCGGCTGCAGCTGTGCAACCCCCACTTGAGGTTAACCAACTTTGTAAATAAAAGAGATAAAGGCTATGAGAAATGTGTTTTTTCATACGTGAAATACGTAATGTCAAAAATACGTGGCTAGGTGCAACGAGTCAGCTGATAAACACATTATAACGTGTGTATATAGGCGGGAAAGAGGAGTATAATATACTTAATTGACATATGAAAGAGCTACATAGTACAACAAATGCTGACCGCGAATAATTCAAGAGAAGCGAAAGATTCAGTGAAACCAATCAACGTTGTTAGTCAAAAAGTATGTGTATCTAAAATCAGCGGAAATCTCAAGATATAGTAGCAGGGGTGATAAACCAAGCAAAGTGAATAACGACTACGAATGCTAAGAGAGATTAATGAATGACTATGTTCAAAGACCCTAAAAGAAGGTGGACAAAATGAAAACAAAAGACATTTCAACTACAGAAATAAACATGCAGACAAATTAGTTATACACATGTGGTTTTGCTTAACAAGTAGTACACACGCAGTGGAAAAAATTGAACACACCTCACTTTTAAAGAGAAAAAATACGTAGCCAAGGGAGCTTAATCATTTGAGTCATACGATGATACGACGACTTACTGTTTAATAGATGACAAAAGAAACGAGGTGACAAAAACCCTGAGAGGTCATGGCATAAGGGTAGCCATCAACAAAGTAATTGCAGTAATGCAAATCAATGAAGACAATATAGTATTGCACAAACTGAAATAGATTCGTCAATGTATACATAACCTACGACACGGAAATTAGATGCGCGGTATATACCAAGACTACGGCATCACAAGATAACTATGCACACATGAGGAAAGAAGCAATAGACGAGATGTTCAGTCTATAGTGCAAGAAGAAAAATACAAAACAAGTCAAGTATAACAAATTCGAAGGAGAAAGACACACCAGTAAAATTTTACCGATATCTCATTACTTTGTGAAATAAAACAAAGAGTTTGTTAATAACATATATGGGAATTGGCGGCATAGGATCAGCCACATAGATAAAAAACGAACGGGAAGAAGCTAAGTACTGATAGGGGATTTGATATAGAAATAGAAAATAGATTAAAAAAGGAAACCTTGCGAGATACAGTGGGGGTTGATTTCGGAAATTGAAAGAGGATGGAAAAAAGTTTTGAGGATGTGCGCAACGACAATTCCGGTGGATGAGAAGATAGGGACGGATACAAAGATATGCTGGCGAGTAGTGTATTCGTCCACAATGCCTCCGACTTCGGAAGAGAAGTGACGCAGAGCCTCGATGTCTTAGAGGTCGAGGGAGATGTGCTGTAACTTGCGGAAGCACCTAAAGAGGTGCTGATATGGACCTGATTGTTTTACGATGACTGAGCTTGAAAATACTAAACTAAACTTATACCGACTCTCAGATTGTTACATTTAATCACGCTTTATTCAGTCCATAGGACTCGACCGTAATTGCTCTGTTAGGTGGGCTGTCTTATACCGCAAGTGCCATCGGAATACAAATGCCATTGGCCTGAAAACAGATCATAGAAGTGAAACATCACATGAGAATCAATCTAAAGTCAAATGTTGAAGCCTACCTAGAGGCGGAGTCGACTGCAGCATTTAATGTATGTGCGCAAAAAGGTAGACGTCTTTCAGATTCCTCTGCGTAAACGATACGCACAGTCTTTTAGTAGAGAAGGGTCCTATGGTAGCCATTGCAAAGAAAATGCAGAGTCTCACATTACATATATGGCATATTGTGGCTGTTTTCTTGCGTCCAGTAATCTCTAACTAGTTGTACATTACATACCACGTTGGAGACATGCCAAATACCTGGGCTGGATTTAGGTACCTTCACTTCCACTGGATGTAGCAGTACACCCTCTCGTGCAGGCATCAAATAACGCTGCTATGAAGCAGTCTTGGCAAATACATATATGCACCCTGACTGCACACACATGTCCTAACGATAGAATTACAGAAGAAGACGATTTCATTCTCCAGTGCAGATGCTGACATTGAGGTGACCGTTGCAGGGCAAGGGAGAGGCGGAGGAGGAGTATGGGGGAAGGGGAAGGTGGAGCACAAAGCACTGAGGGGCAATGGAAGGCTGTGATTAAGAAGAGTTGGAAAGTGTCATTGTCAGCGTGGAAAAAGAATCATAAGAATGCCCTGAAATTGGAGGTAGGTACTTACGAGATCTGCATGGTAACATTGATCTTACCTCCTCACTTGTTAGATAGATAGTTGCTTATCGTGAAAATAACAGAGTTGGCTTAATGTATACGATCGAGGATAAAAGGAGCAGAACAGCGAAGGGAAAGTATGCGTGTTTGATGATCTGAAACGTACTTTTCGGGCTCTTTGAGCTTTGAGCTAAGAAGAGAGAGTGGGAGGAAGGAGGGGAGGGAAGGGGAGGGAAAGGGAGGGAAGGGGACAGAGAGAAGAGGAGAGGAAATAAAGGGGCTTTGCAAATGGTCGGGGTATTCGCAATTTATTAAACGCGCGTGAATGTAGTATATCTTGTTGTTGTACTGATAAATATCCTACAAAAATCTGAGCCTGATCTAAAAAAAAAAGGGCCAAAGAACATGGGTCACTAATCACCAGAGAAGCCAGAACCAAACTTTGTATCAATGCGTTCGTTGACACATATTCAACAGCAATTGTATCAGTACTATGACAAGACGATTTGGGGAGAACTTCCAAGCTAATGGGTTGTGCAAGATAATATACACGCAAGAAACCGTATTAGCGGCTAAACAATGAAAATTCTCTTATATGATACATTTATGAATGCACCAGACTGCGTAAGAATAATCACATATTGCAAACACATTGTCTATAACGGTTACGTAGTGGCATTTATACAAATGACATCGCTTATTGTTCGCTTTTTATTTCACACTGTGTGTACGTTCCAGAGAGTATTTCGTCAATCATATATTGGGTTTAATATATTACTATAATGCGGTCCTTCAATATTCTCTTCACACGGTTATCTTCCACGACATTGTCTAAATAACAGCTTGCTTTCTCCAGACACCTGCCAATTTGCCAATTCGTGCGACAGTGAGACGTCTTTGAGTAGAAATTAGTTTTTTCCTTTGAGAATCTTTAGAAAACATAATCAATTTTAGATTATGTTCCACCTTGTCTGCATATTTATATCATTACATACATTCTAAACTCTTGATCACTCTAAGGAATATATAAACCAACTTCAGTACTTTCAAAGAATCAGATTTTTCCCACCTTGTCTACGTGGTATACATATTTTTGAATAAAAAAAATGCCTCTATTGTACAAGCCCATCAAAAGCATATCTATATCTATATACTGCAGCTGTATTTGCGCTGTTTTTTTATTATTCATTGAGTATGGATATTATAAGGCATATGCACACGCAAAGAGTTTGAAAAAAGTATTCAATGACCTGAAGCTTCCTCGTTAATGTGTGCGACTGTGCGCTCTCTTCCTATCTCCGATGTCTTCATCCTGCATGATCGTGATGTATAAAGCCCTGTTTACTAGGTGTACACGATGTTTTACACGTTATATATTCTGTATTTATCTGCTCGCCTTCCAATATGTATAATACTGACCGTGTTTTGTGTTGCATCCCTTTCTTTGCGATTTGATATGATACATCCTCTGTACTTTCGCTTTTCTTCCTCCTTACTTTTTTCTCTCCTTCGGATGGACAGAGATGCATTCCGGTAAAAGGTTGCCTTTGTTTCTCGGTCCTCCCTCTAGGAGACTGAAGGGATTGAGAAACATGTCAACATCTTCCGGCCCCGAAAAGAAAGACGGGTCTTCGGATCCTTTGTTGAAAGAGGGTGTGAGAGGAGTGGAGAGAGCTGAGGTAGACGACTGGAAGAGGAGGAAGGAAGAGGAGGAGAAGAGGTATGAAGCATTGATGGCGAACGGATTTGTGCAGTTCCTTTGTTCTCCGACTGAGTATATCGGCCGTTACGTTGGAAGAGACTCGAAGGACACCGAGGAGGAAGAGGAGTGGAAGAGAAAGCTCAAGTACATCAACGCAAACGTGATCGACGTAAACGACAAGCAGAGCTACGAGAAAATCAGGAGCATGGTGAGGGACTTCATCGAACAGGAAGCGGTGGAGGGAAGGTTCAAGCCAGCGATGGTGCTTCATGAAAACCAAATGGACAAGGCCGACATCAATGACATCTACGGAGTGGAGGCTGATAAGCTCATACAGAGAGTCAGGGAACAAAGGGAAAAGAATGAGCAACGGCTACGCAAGGAAAAAGGTACGGAGGAGGGAGAACACACCAGCGAGGGAGTGGAGAAAGGGGAGGGAGAGAAGGGGGAGGACCCGTTCTTTTCCCTGTTGAGGGTGCGTCCGTTGGAGGACTACAGTACAGTGAGAGAGGATAAGGTGACAGTGGAGCGTAAGGTGAGAAGAAGACGACGGCGACAAGCGCGATTGAGACGGAAACTATCATCAAACACACTGTTTCCTCCCCTCCGCCTTTCACCCCATCCTCCAAGCTCCAGAACCTCGTCATCAACCTACTGGATCATTGGGAATTCTCCACCGACACCCTCCTTCCTCTCAGTCATTCGCTGGCGCAAACCCTTCTTCCTCCTCTTCTTCCTCTTCTTCCTCTCTTGTGCCTTCATCCTCTTCCCCCTCCTCTTCTGCTTTCTCTCCATCCTCCTCCACTCCCTCCCTCGCCACAAACTATGTGCGTTCACCTTCTCTTTCGTCATCTCTCTCATCCCTGTTGCCTTCGGCCATTCCTTCTACCTCTGCCCCTCCCTCCAGTCTCCCTGTGTCCTCCCCCTCCTCTCCTCCACTCCCTTCTTTGCGTTCAAGAAGGAGGACGCTCCGAGGGAGAAGGAGGAGAAGGTTGGGGTTGTGCTGTTGAATATGGGGGGACCTAGATCTACTGCCGAGGTCTTCGACTTTCTCTCCAACCTTTTCGGAGATAAGATGATCATCAACTTCGGTCTGTTTCAGTCATTCGGACAGTTCATCGTACATCTCCGGTAAGTTAAGTTGACGCGTCTACTTGCACACACACTCACACTCATACTCACACTCACACTCACACTCACATTCACACTCGTACATGTAGCTGTACACAGACACACACACGCATACATGCACGCGCACATTCTCACACATACCCCTTCAGAGGCATGTGCACAGCACCCTCGTAACACTAACATCGCACATTCTAATTATCTCGTTCATTGCTAACTTTCTCTTACTTCGCTTCTGCCATCTCCACTCTTTCTCTCCCCTTTCTTCCTTTTTTCTCTCGCTTTTCTTCTTCCATTTCTCCTTATTCTCTGCCCTTTCTCTCCTCTTTCTCTCTCCTTTCTTCTCCTTTTCTCCCCCCTCTTCTTCCCATCCCCCCTTCGCTCTTTCCCTTCGCTCTTTCCCTTCGCTTCTTCTCTACTTCCGTTCTGCCCACTTCGTATTCCCTTTCCCCCTCTTTTCTCCCTCTTCCTTCTCCCTTTTCCATCCATTCCTTCCACTCCTTCTTTGCTCTCTCCTCCACCTCCCTTCCCCCCTCAGAGCGGGCAAGGTACGTAGGCTGTACAAGGGAATTGGAGGAGGATCCCCACTTTACTCGATCACTAAAGATCAGGGAGACCTCCTCTGCGCAGACTTGAACGAAAGAGCGAGAGAAAGCGAGGATGAGATACGTGCAAAGGCGAAGGAGGTGGAGGAGGAGCTCAAGAAGAGTGGCTTGATCGGTCCCTCTGACGTCGTTTGTCCTGCGGATGGATTCACCAAGTCCTCGTTCCTCCCCTACATCTGCTTCCGTTACACCCCCCTTCTCCTCGGAGGCTGTGGAATCGATGACTGCGGATGGAGTCACGAGGGCGATAGCGTTCTCACAGTATCCCATGTACTCCTGCACTACGTCATCAGCCTCCATCACTGACCTCTGGGGATCTGTCATCAACAAAGCGAAGGCATGCGCTGCTGCCCTCTCCCCCACTTCTTCTTCCTCCACTTCTACTTCTTCCATTTCCTCTCCGGTCGTTTCCTCAACTTCCTCTCCCCCCTTGTCTTCTTTCCCGATGACTTTCTCGGTTATCGACCGTTGGTCTCTCCATCCGTCGTTTGTTTCTTACCACGCTCAGTCGATCGCTGACCACCTCCTCGTCCACCTCCCCCTTCCCGTAGAGAGCGAGCGGTGATCCTCTTCTCAGCGCACTCCGTCCCGATGTCTATCGTAGCGAAGGGAGACCACTACGTCCCAGAGGTGCTTTCTTCTTGTGAGGCCATTATGAAGGAACTGAAAGAGAAGCACGGAATCAAGAACAGGCACCGCGTGGCATGGCAGTCTAAGGTCCTCTTTTCTTCTTGGATGAAGCCATCTACCTCCAAGACAATCGAACAGCTAGGCGAGAAGGAGGAGGACGCTGTGGTCGTAGTTCCCGTGACGTTCACCGCAGATAACATCGAGACGCTGTCTGAGATTGATATAGAGTACAGAGAGGAGGCGAAGGAGAACAACATCACCTACTACTCAGTCCTAAAGTGCGGAAACACCACCCCCTCGTTCATCAAAGCAATGGGAGACGTAGTGGTCGACCACCTCAGAAATAGAGAGCTGTACTCTCCCCAGTTCAAGAACACTTGTGGAGGGTGTTTGTGCGTCGACAGATGCGGAATCGTCCCTTTCCCTCACCCTTACCGCTTCGACGAACTCGACCTGTTCTCAGAAGTTTCGCCCGCCAAAAGCAAGCTTAACTGATTGAATCCAACTTTACTAGTCCAATTCACGTTCAGAAGGCCTAGCGCCACCTCCACATACACATCCTCTGCCACATTTCCCTTTGCCTTTCACCCTCCTCTGCTTCCGCCACCTTTTTTATTTTCTGTTTCTCTCCTTTATACGGGTAATTCAGAACTGTCTTAGAGATTGTGTCTGACTTGAAGCATGCGAGCTGGTTCAGGTTGTTACCATTGCTGTTGTTTTTGTTGTTGCAGCGTTTCTTCTTCTGTACTCGTTTACGTTTGTTCCTCTTCTACTCTGTTCTTTTCTTGCCACTCTCGCCTTCTCTCTCTTTTTTTTTTCTTTTTTTCTTTTTTTTTTCATCTTCCTTTTCTTCTTGCCTTCATCTTTTCGCTTCTTTCCACTTCTTTTCCTTTCCTTTTCCTTTCCTTTTCTTTTCTTTCCTCTCTTTTCCTTTCTTTGGCCTCGTTCTCGTTTCTTTATCTTCTCTTTCCCTTCCCTTCCCTTCCCTCAGCCTCCTTCTGCACATCAATCTCCACTGTACCATATTCAGGGTCTTCTTGTCCTCCGTTAGTGTTAGTTTTATTTCTATTTCTATTTTTATTTTTATTTCTAGTTCTTTGACCATAGTTCGTTTCTTTTGTTTTCCGCAACTTTTTTTTTTTTTTTTTTTTTTGAATAGTGTGAATGTTCGTATTTCTTCTTTGTTTGGATTGCACCATGTCCAATCCTCATTGAAAATACCTGCTCCCATGACCCCCTTTAGTTACTACAGTAGTATGTTGTTTTTCGTTTTCCTCCATTTTGTTTACCCTTTGCTGTTGCTTGCCTTTTCTTCTTCTCTTTTCCTTCCTCTTATCCGCATGCACGTGGATCATATCCCCTGTGAATGTGCTAGCAATGCAAACGCATATTACGTGCATGTTAGCTCATTTATTTATTTATTCTATGGATACTGTTAAATCTATTTATTATTCTATTCCCTTATCTCTTTATCACTTCTGCGATGGAATTGTTTTGTTAAATATTATACATTCATTCACGAGATCATTATCAAACCAAATAAAATACATCCGACTTCATATACACGCAACATACAGCACATACACCCTATCATTAAATCCTCACGTAGGGTGGACTCTTCCAGCCATTGTTTCGTTCTCTTAGTGTAGGAGGAGGGAGAAACAAGAGGCAGAGTGTATTTACATTCCACTTAATTGCCAGTTTTACCTGAGTTACATACATGCTTTCCCATCACAATCTACTTGATTCTACAGTTGGCCCAACAACGTTGATCTGATATTAGATCCCTCAGAAATTAAAAACTTTCTCGTAGAAAGAAAAACGAACTAAACAACTGAAAATAATTTGTACTACACATATTAATACATGAGACACACAAAATATTGCACAAATAAACAGCTAGTCCGTGAGCGGCTGCGCTGAACAGCAAACCTTTTGTCTAAACGCACATATACGAGGGGAATACTGAACTCCTCATTTCTCAACGACTATTTTTGCTCACTCCTTTTGATTTTACCGATTTGGCGGATTTCTCTTTGAAGTGAAAAAATTCATTCTAGGCAGTGGATATACAAAACTTTGCTGAATAATTCGAAATACAACTGTACGTCCCACGTATAAAAACCATTATTTTAAACTTTAAACTCAGTTCTTCGTTGGGATGAACGGATTCTTTCTAACAGTAACAGGAGAAGTAGCAGGCGGACAGGTGAGACTTCATTTTCCATTTACGCTTGTTCCACTTTTTCCGATGTTGAGTCTCCATTCTATAAAACCAGTCTAACGTTTTCGCATTCTTTAGTATGTGAAATGTTTCTTGTTGTGCAGTAATCCTTGACTACCATCTTGAGCTTGCTTCAAGATTTTCTTCAAAATTTTTCAACTTTACGTATTTTACACAAATTTCCGAAACATATGCCATGCCTCATAGTAATCAAATTACTCTAATCAACTATGCTACTTATTATGCATACGGTTTGATATTATAAACATGTGTCTGTCTTTATTTCCCACTTGATTCTCTCCATGGCAGTTTGACGATGTGGATGACTTGTACTGCAAGTACTCATTTAACTACGGAGTGGATTGGTCTGTTCTTAGCGGAATAGAGTACGGAGTGACACAGATTGCAAGGAAGACGACAGGGAGGAGGGAACAGATATTCGCTTGGAACTATCCCATCGATATCTCTTTTCGCAGCACCAACATGTTCGGGTGGCCACAGATCATTCTGAGTGTATACGAAATAAGTTCAATGGGGAAAGACAAGGTGAGAGGATATGCATCTACATACCTTCCTACCGTTCCAGGCACGTACACGAGGTACCTCCGCCTATACACTCCCAAGTCCTCTTCCCTCTGCCAGAGACTTATCGCATTTCTTTTCTCCAGTCCTCCAGAGTTCTACAATTCCAAGTTCGTAGCACAGGGAAAAGGTAACATCTTGGACTCAAACACTAAAGGAAATACAGCTGTGATGTTGGAAATCTATCTACGCTTAAAGGATGGAATTGAACGACCACGAATGGGAGGGGAACGACAACAGAGGGGACTAGATCAAAAACAAAGGGAAATTAATGGAATGGGTAGCAAACAAAGCGGGATATAGTTACCGTGAAGGGGGATGTAAACAGATCAGGGAATGGGTAGGAATCCAAGGAGTTAAAGAAATGCTGTGGCGATCACTGATAGGGTTTATGATTCTCTCGCACTCACACACATACATACACGCATACACACACTCACGCATACACACACGTACCTACCGATTGAACACATCTACGTGCTGCACATACTTCTGGTGTTCGAGTACGACTGTCTAATCCAGGCCTAACTGTTTGCATTTCTCTTTCTTTTTCTTTTTCTCTCTTCGTTTTATTCTTTATTATCACATACATTTTTCTTTGTTTTTCCATTCTACAGGTAGAGAAGTGACAAGAGTATCTTCAAGTGGAATAGTGAAAGTGAAGTTGAACGTGTCAGTCCGAAACTTGAAGGAGTGGGGATATGTTGTTTCACCCGGACTGCCTCTCCAAAACAACAATAACAATAACAACAACATTAACACCATGAACCGCGTTGGACAACAACAACAACAATAGTGGCTATTCTAGTAGTGAATACGGGGGCCGAGAGGAGGAGGTGAGGAGGGGGGAAGAAGGGGGAGAGGGAGGTACGGAAACACAGATGAGGAAGAAGAGGAGGAAGACTATGATGAGAGCGCAGGGTTGTACAACAGAAATAACAAATATTGACGCGCCTGGAACAGCCATACTAACCGCCCTTCAATTGCCATCCCTTAATTGCCTAACTTAGTTACCATCTCCGCATCCATTTCCCTCCACGCTTCTTCTCCTTCTTTTCCCCTCGTCCTCTCTTTCTCACTCTCTCTCTTTCTTTCCCTTTCTCTTTCCCTTTCTCTTTCTCTGTCCCTTTTTCTTCCCTTTCGCTTTCTTTTTCCCCTTCTCTTTCCCTTTCGCTTTCTTTTCCCCCCTTCTCTGCTCTCCCCTTTGGCTGGTTCATGGCTCCCTTCCCTTCTATTCTTAACCATCCTTGCCTTCTGCCACCCTTTCCGTTCCTCCTTGTTGTTTTATTTTCTCTTTGCCCGCTTATCTTTGCTTTACTTCTTTTCGTATCTTTATTATTTCTATTATTCCCCTTCTTTTTCTCTTTTTTGCCCCTTTTTCCTCTGTCTTGCTCCCTTCTTCGTTTCTTTTGTTTGCTTTTCCCCTTTCGTTGTTTCGTTTCCTACGCACCCCTACCTTGTACTCGTTAATTTGTGCTCTGTTATTAGAATGTTAGTCTCAACCTCTCTGTTGATTCGTAGTTTACTCATATCTCAATTTGCGTTTTTTTTCCTCCTCGCTTCACGTTTTAGTGTTATTTCCCAACATGCTCTTCTATACGCCAATGTCATCCTCTGCGTCCCTTCCCCGCCTCGTTTCGCTCTCCCTTGTTCCCTTCCTTTTTCTCTATCCCTTCCTATGCTCTAATCTACAGCATCTGTTTCTAGTAGTTTGTTCGACGCCCTCAAATAATAAATATGTTCTCAATGCGTATATGCGTAGGTACTGCCAATACACATATATACACGAGATGTTCGAGCAGATTGAATTCACTTACTATTCGCCAACATAGTTTGATATCAATAATGTTCCCCATTTAACCACATAGAAGCTCTTTGTTTATGTGTAAATGTCTTTTATTCAGCAGATACTGCACTGTATTCCTACTCGAAGACAATACAACCAAACACAACACAATAGATCTAGTCTACAAAACATGTCCATACACATATGCACGGGACTCGAGATTACATCAATTGCAACACTCCTTATTCATGTGCACAACTATACACATGCAAATTCGGCCAGGTAAACCCAGAAACAAATACAACAGTAATAATGAACTAAAATAAAGTACACGCGCGTACACACACAAATACACATGTGCACACACACACACACACGCAAACATACACACACAAACGCACACGCAAACATACACACACAAACGCACACGCAAACATACACACACGCATATGTATGTATATGCACATGCAGATATAGCTGCATACATACACACGAGAGAAAACATAAACTTACACGTAGAAAACAAAAAACCGTAACACATATACACATACACATACACATACACATACACACACCACACACACACACACAAAGAAACGAATAAAGGAGCAATGGGACGAATATGGAAGACGTGCGACTCGAAGACAAATAGAGATATACTTATGTTACATCAATCAACGGATCAAACTTAATGATAGCCAGAGTGGGGCCATGCAATGAACGATTGCGGAAGAGCTTGGAGAACCGAGAACGGAACTGATGCATCTAACCCGTACAATGTCGTTTCTGTTCATGTTGAAAACAGCAGAGGTTGTTGCACATCCTTTTAGACTTCAGGCTTCTGCTTCCCTCTCAAGCAGACACCAGACCCTTCTCCAATCCTTCCAAAAACCCTATCAAGAACTTCTTCTGTAACGCAGGTTTCTACACGATCTAGAGGAGGGAGAATACACGCACATATAAACGCACGAACACATAGCCAAATGCACAGATATGATATTAGTCAGGGAGTTCGTTCGGCCATAATGTCGATTGCATCAAGAGATATACAAACATACGCACACACACACACACACACACACACATACATGCACACATATAAACGAAAAAGGAATCGTGATTAACTTCGGCATCTTTGCTAAAAATGAGGACTGCTCTATCAATATCACCTCTTCTTTCCATCTGAGATCACCAAGAGTTCAAAACAACTCAGACAGTTTCTCGGTGCTTCTAGTTTCTGGGAGTCGAGAATATTGGAGAATTAACAAAAGCAATAAACATTGCACGCACGACGACCAGATAGCCACATATACATTGATTTGTGTAGTTAGCTAGGGAAAGAGACATACACGTGGATATGGGGTGAGATATTTACGAGAAGATGCGATACAGTTGTGAGGAAAAAGGGAGAGATCTTTTCGTGGGCAGGGCGTGAGATATTTCCTAGCATATATACTCTCTTGAAGGAATTCGAGAAGCAGGTCTTTCTTTTTTTCGTCAATGATGGCAGAAGAAGGCGTAGGCGTAGGAGCACCTGAGAGCAGACCTCGCTCTCAGGACAAGAAACAAACCACTCTCCAAGTACTGATTGAAGAGAGAGGGGGCGGGAAAGAAGAGGACAAAGGAGGCGAGGGGAGGAGGAGCGAGTAAGC